>NW_024121321.1:4401670-4413356 GCF_016745375.1 Pimephales promelas | reverse complement strand
TTTGACCTGAGTGCAAAAATGGAGGCTCTAGACCCTTCCAGAGCTGAGATATCGAAACTCAAAATTTCGACCCGAAAAAAAAACGACAGTGTTACCCCTTACGTTTTTTTTTCATTTTCGGGCGAAAAATTAAGTTTCTCCAATCTTCTCAAAACTCTGGATTATGATAGAGGGCTGTGAGACTTTGACCTGAGTGCAAAAATGGAGGCTCTAGACCCTTCCAGAGCTGAGATATCGAAACTCAAAATTTCGACCCGAAAAAAAAACGACAGTGTTACCCCTTACGTTTTTTTTCATTTTCGGCGAAAAATTAAGTTTCTCCAATCTTCTCAAAACTCTGGATTATGATAGAGGGCTGTGAGACTTTGACCTGAGTGCAAAAATGGAGGCTCTAGACCCTTCCAGAGCTGAGATATCGAAATTCAAAATTTCGACCCGAAAAAAAAACGACAGTGTTACCCCTTACGTTTTTTTTCATTTTCGGGCGAAAAAATTAAGTTTCTCCAATCTTCTCAAAACTCTGGATTATGATAGAGGGCTGTGAGACTTTGACCTGAGTGCAAAAATGGAGGCTCTAGACCCTTCCAGAGCTGAGATATCGAAACTCAAAATTTCGACCCGAAAAAAAAACGACAGTGTTACCCCTTACGTTTTTTTTCATTTTCGGGCGAAAAATTAAGTTTCTCCAATCTTCTCAAAACTCTGGATTATGATAGAGGGCTGTGAGACTTTGACCTGAGTGCAAAAATGGAGGCTCTAGACCCTTCCAGAGCTGAGATATCGAAACTCAAAATTTCGACCCGAAAAAAAAACGACAGTGTTACCCCTTACGTTTTTTTTCATTTTCGGGCGAAAAATTAAGTTTCTCCAATCTTCTCAAAACTCTGGATTATGATAGAGGGCTGTGAGACTTTGACCTGAGTGCAAAAATGGAGGCTCTAGACCCTTCCAGAGCTGAGATATCGAAACTCAAAATTTCGACCCGAAAAAAAAACGACAGTGTTACCCCTTACGTTTTTTTTCATTTTCGGGCGAAAAATTAAGTTTCTCCAATCTTCTCAAAACTCTGGATTATGATAGAGGGCTGTGAGACTTTGACCTGAGTGCAAAAATGGAGGCTCTAGACCCTTCCAGAGCTGAGATATCGAAATTCAAAATTTCGACCCGAAAAAAAAACGACAGTGTTACCCCTTACGTTTTTTTTCATTTTCGGGCGAAAAATTAAGTTTCTCCAATCTTCTCAAAACTCTGGATTATGATAGAGGGCTGTGAGACTTTGACCTGAGTGCAAAAATGGAGGCTCTAGACCCTTCCAGAGCTGAGATATCGAAATTCAAAATTTCGACCCGAAAAAAAAACGACAGTGTTACCCCTTACGTTTTTTTTTCATTTTCGGGCGAAAAATTAAGTTTCTCCAATCTTCTCAAAACTCTGGATTATGATAGAGGGCTGTGAGACTTTGACCTGAGTGCAAAAATGGAGGCTCTAGACCCTTCCAGAGCTGAGATATCGAAACTCAAAATTTCGACCCGAAAAAAAAACGACAGTGTTACCCCTTACGTTTTTTTTCATTTTCGGGCGAAAAATTAAGTTTCTCCAATCTTCTCAAAACTCTGGATTATGATAGAGGGCTGTGAGACTTTGACCTGAGTGCAAAAATGGAGGCTCTAGACCCTTCCAGAGCTGAGATATCAAAATTCAAAATTTCGACCCGAAAAAAAAACGACAGTGTTACCCCTTACGTTTTTTTTCATTTTCGGGCGAAAAATTAAGTTTCTCCAATCTTCTCAAAACTCTGGATTATGATAGAGGGCTGTGAGACTTTGACCTGAGTGCAAAAATGGAGGCTCTAGACCCTTCCAGAGCTGAGATATCGAAACTCAAAATTTCGACCCGAAAAAAAAACGACAGTGTTACCCCTTACGTTTTTTTTCATTTTCGGGCGAAAAATTAAGTTTCTCCAATCTTCTCAAAACTCTGGATTATGATAGAGGGCTGTGAGACTTTGACCTGAGTGCAAAAATGGAGGCTCTAGACCCTTCCAGAGCTGAGATATCGAAATTCAAAATTTCGACCCGAAAAAAAAAACGACAGTGTTACCCCTTACGTTTTTTTTCATTTTCGGGCGAAAAATTAAGTTTCTCCAATCTTCTCAAAACTCTGGATTATGATAGAGGGCTGTGAGACTTTGACCTGAGTGCAAAAATGGAGGCTCTAGACCCTTCCAGAGCTGAGATATCGAAATTCAAAATTTCGACCCGAAAAAAAAAACGACAGTGTTACCCCTTACGTTTTTTTTCATTTTCGGGCGAAAAATTAAGTTTCTCCAATCTTCTCAAAACTCTGGATTATGATAGAGGGCTGTGAGACTTTGACCTGAGTGCAAAAATGGAGGCTCTAGACCCTTCCAGAGCTGAGATATCGAAACTCAAAATTTCGACCCGAAAAAAAAACGACAGTGTTACCCCTTACGTTTTTTTTCATTTTCGGGCGAAAAATTAAGTTTCTCCAATCTTCTCAAAACTCTGGATTATGATAGAGGGCTGTGAGACTTTGACCTGAGTGCAAAAATGGAGGCTCTAGACCCTTCCAGAGCTGAGATATCAAAATTCAAAATTTCGACCCGAAAAAAAAAACGACAGTGTTACCCCTTACGTTTTTTTTCATTTTCGGGCGAAAAATTAAGTTTCTCCAATCTTCTCAAAACTCTGGATTATGATAGAGGGCTGTGAGACTTTGACCTGAGTGCAAAAATGGAGGCTCTAGACCCTTCCAGAGCTGAGATATCGAAATTCAAAATTTCGACCCGAAAAAAAAACGACAGTGTTACCCCTTACGTTTTTTTTCATTTTCGGGCGAAAAATTAAGTTTCTCCAATCTTCTCAAAACTCTGGATTATGATAGAGGGCTGTGAGACTTTGACCTGAGTGCAAAAATGGAGGCTCTAGACCCTTCCAGAGCTGAGATATCAAAATTCAAAATTTCGACCCGAAAAAAAAAACGACAGTGTTACCCCTTACGTTTTTTTTCATTTTCGGGCGAAAAATTAAGTTTCTCCAATCTTCTCAAAACTCTGGATTATGATAGAGGGCTGTGAGACTTTGACCTGAGTGCAAAAATGGAGGCTCTAGACCCTTCCAGAGCTGAGATATCGAAATTCAAAATTTCGACCCGAAAAAAAAACGACAGTGTTACCCCTTACGTTTTTTTTCATTTTCGGGCGAAAAATTAAGTTTCTCCAATCTTCTCAAAACTCTGGATTATGATAGAGGGCTGTGAGACTTTGACCTGAGTGCAAAAATGGAGGCTCTAGACCCTTCCAGAGCTGAGATATCGAAATTCAAAATTTCGACCCGAAAAAAAAACGACAGTGTTACCCCTTACGTTTTTTTTCATTTTCGGGCGAAAAATTAAGTTTCTCCAATCTTCTCAAAACTCTGGATTATGATAGAGGGCTGTGAGACTTTGACCTGAGTGCAAAAATGGAGGCTCTAGACCCTTCCAGAGCTGAGATATCGAAACTCAAAATTTCGACCCGAAAAAAAAACGACAGTGTTACCCCTTACGTTTTTTTTCATTTTCGGGCGAAAAATTAAGTTTCTCCAATCTTCTCAAAACTCTGGATTATGATAGAGGGCTGTGAGACTTTGACCTGAGTGCAAAAATGGAGGCTCTAGACCCTTCCAGAGCTGAGATATCAAAATTCAAAATTTCGACCCGAAAAAAAAACGACAGTGTTACCCCTTACGTTTTTTTTCATTTTCGGGCGAAAAATTAAGTTTCTCCAATCTTCTCAAAACTCTGGATTATGATAGAGGGCTGTGAGACTTTGACCTGAGTGCAAAAATGGAGGCTCTAGACCCTTCCAGAGCTGAGATATCAAAATTCAAAATTTCGACCCGAAAAAAAAAACGACAGTGTTACCCCTTACGTTTTTTTTCATTTTCGGGCGAAAAATTAAGTTTCTCCAATCTTCTCAAAACTCTGGATTATGATAGAGGGCTGTGAGACTTTGACCTGAGTGCAAAAATGGAGGCTCTAGACCCTTCCAGAGCTGAGATATCGAAATTCAAAATTTCGACCCGAAAAAAAAAACGACAGTGTTACCCCTTACGTTTTTTTTCATTTTCGGGCGAAAAATTAAGTTTCTCCAATCTTCTCAAAACTCTGGATTATGATAGAGGGCTGTGAGACTTTGACCTGAGTGCAAAAATGGAGGCTCTAGACCCTTCCAGAGCTGAGATATCGAAATTCAAAATTTCGACCCGAAAAAAAAACGACAGTGTTACCCCTTACGTTTTTTTTCATTTTCGGGCGAAAAATTAAGTTTCTCCAATCTTCTCAAAACTCTGGATTATGATAGAGGGCTGTGAGACTTTGACCTGAGTGCAAAAATGGAGGCTCTAGACCCTTCCAGAGCTGAGATATCGAAATTCAAAATTTCGACCCGAAAAAAAAAACGACAGTGTTACCCCTTACGTTTTTTTTCATTTTCGGGCGAAAAATTAAGTTTCTCCAATCTTCTCAAAACTCTGGATTATGATAGAGGGCTGTGAGACTTTGACCTGAGTGCAAAAATGGAGGCTCTAGACCCTTCCAGAGCTGAGATATCGAAATTCAAAATTTCGACCCGAAAAAAAAACGACAGTGTTACCCCTTACGTTTTTTTTCATTTTCGGGCGAAAAATTAAGTTTCTCCAATCTTCTCAAAACTCTGGATTATGATAGAGGGCTGTGAGACTTTGACCTGAGTGCAAAAATGGAGGCTCTAGACCCTTCCAGAGCTGAGATATCGAAATTCAAAATTTCGACCCGAAAAAAAAAACGACAGTGTTACCCCTTACGTTTTTTTTCATTTTCGGGCGAAAAATTAAGTTTCTCCAATCTTCTCAAAACTCTGGATTATGATAGAGGGCTGTGAGACTTTGACCTGAGTGCAAAAATGGAGGCTCTAGACCCTTCCAGAGCTGAGATATCGAAATTCAAAATTTCGACCCGAAAAAAAAACGACAGTGTTACCCCTTACGTTTTTTTTCATTTTCGGGCGAAAAATTAAGTTTCTCCAATCTTCTCAAAACTCTGGATTATGATAGAGGGCTGTGAGACTTTGACCTGAGTGCAAAAATGGAGGCTCTAGACCCTTCCAGAGCTGAGATATCGAAATTCAAAATTTCGACCCGAAAAAAAAACGACAGTGTTACCCCTTACGTTTTTTTTCATTTTCGGGCGAAAAATTAAGTTTCTCCAATCTTCTCAAAACTCTGGATTATGATAGAGGGCTGTGAGACTTTGACCTGAGTGCAAAAATGGAGGCTCTAGACCCTTCCAGAGCTGAGATATCGAAATTCAAAATTTCGACCCGAAAAAAAAAACGACAGTGTTACCCCTTACGTTTTTTTTCATTTTCGGGCGAAAAATTAAGTTTCTCCAATCTTCTCAAAACTCTGGATTATGATAGAGGGCTGTGAGACTTTGACCTGAGTGCAAAAATGGAGGCTCTAGACCCTTCCAGAGCTGAGATATCGAAATTCAAAATTTCGACCCGAAAAAAAAACGACAGTGTTACCCCTTACGTTTTTTTTCATTTTCGGGCGAAAAATTAAGTTTCTCCAATCTTCTCAAAACTCTGGATTATGATAGAGGGCTGTGAGACTTTGACCTGAGTGCAAAAATGGAGGCTCTAGACCCTTCCAGAGCTGAGATATCGAAATTCAAAATTTCGACCCGAAAAAAAAACGACAGTGTTACCCCTTACGTTTTTTTTCATTTTCGGGCGAAAAATTAAGTTTCTCCAATCTTCTCAAAACTCTGGATTATGATAGAGGGCTGTGAGACTTTGACCTGAGTGCAAAAATGGAGGCTCTAGACCCTTCCAGAGCTGAGATATCGAAATTCAAAATTTCGACCCGAAAAAAAAACGACAGTGTTACCCCTTACGTTTTTTTTCATTTTCGGGCGAAAAATTAAGTTTCTCCAATCTTCTCAAAACTCTGGATTATGATAGAGGGCTGTGAGACTTTGACCTGAGTGCAAAAATGGAGGCTCTAGACCCTTCCAGAGCTGAGATATCGAAATTCAAAATTTCGACCCGAAAAAAAAACGACAGTGTTACCCCTTACGTTTTTTTTCATTTTCGGGCGAAAAATTAAGTTTCTCCAATCTTCTCAAAACTCTGGATTATGATAGAGGGCTGTGAGACTTTGACCTGAGTGCAAAAATGGAGGCTCTAGACCCTTCCAGAGCTGAGATATCGAAATTCAAAATTTCGACCCGAAAAAAAAACGACAGTGTTACCCCTTACGTTTTTTTTCATTTTCGGGCGAAAAATTAAGTTTCTCCAATCTTCTCAAAACTCTGGATTATGATAGAGGGCTGTGAGACTTTGACCTGAGTGCAAAAATGGAGGCTCTAGACCCTTCCAGAGCTGAGATATCGAAATTCAAAATTTCGACCCGAAAAAAAAACGACAGTGTTACCCCTTACGTTTTTTTTCATTTTCGGGCGAAAAATTAAGTTTCTCCAATCTTCTCAAAACTCTGGATTATGATAGAGGGCTGTGAGACTTTGACCTGAGTGCAAAAATGGAGGCTCTAGACCCTTCCAGAGCTGAGATATCGAAATTCAAAATTTCGACCCGAAAAAAAAACGACAGTGTTACCCCTTACGTTTTTTTTCATTTTCGGGCGAAAAATTAAGTTTCTCCAATCTTCTCAAAACTCTGGATTATGATAGAGGGCTGTGAGACTTTGACCTGAGTGCAAAAATGGAGGCTCTAGACCCTTCCAGAGCTGAGATATCGAAATTCAAAATTTCGACCCGAAAAAAAAACGACAGTGTTACCCCTTACGTTTTTTTTCATTTTCGGGCGAAAAATTAAGTTTCTCCAATCTTCTCAAAACTCTGGATTATGATAGAGGGCTGTGAGACTTTGACCTGAGTGCAAAAATGGAGGCTCTAGACCCTTCCAGAGCTGAGATATCGAAATTCAAAATTTCGACCCGAAAAAAAAAACGACAGTGTTACCCCTTACGTTTTTTTTCATTTTCGGGCGAAAAATTAAGTTTCTCCAATCTTCTCAAAACTCTGGATTATGATAGAGGGCTGTGAGACTTTGACCTGAGTGCAAAAATGGAGGCTCTAGACCCTTCCAGAGCTGAGATATCGAAATTCAAAATTTCGACCCGAAAAAAAAACGACAGTGTTACCCCTTACGTTTTTTTTCATTTTCGGGCGAAAAATTAAGTTTCTCCAATCTTCTCAAAACTCTGGATTATGATAGAGGGCTGTGAGACTTTGACCTGAGTGCAAAAATGGAGGCTCTAGACCCTTCCAGAGCTGAGATATCGAAATTCAAAATTTCGACCCGAAAAAAAAACGACAGTGTTACCCCTTACGTTTTTTTTCATTTTCGGGCGAAAAATTAAGTTTCTCCAATCTTCTCAAAACTCTGGATTATGATAGAGGGCTGTGAGACTTTGACCTGAGTGCAAAAATGGAGGCTCTAGACCCTTCCAGAGCTGAGATATCGAAATTCAAAATTTCGACCCGAAAAAAAAAACGACAGTGTTACCCCTTACGTTTTTTTTCATTTTCGGGCGAAAAATTAAGTTTCTCCAATCTTCTCAAAACTCTGGATTATGATAGAGGGCTGTGAGACTTTGACCTGAGTGCAAAAATGGAGGCTCTAGACCCTTCCAGAGCTGAGATATCGAAATTCAAAATTTCGACCCGAAAAAAAAACGACAGTGTTACCCCTTACGTTTTTTTTCATTTTCGGGCGAAAAATTAAGTTTCTCCAATCTTCTCAAAACTCTGGATTATGATAGAGGGCTGTGAGACTTTGACCTGAGTGCAAAAATGGAGGCTCTAGACCCTTCCAGAGCTGAGATATCGAAATTCAAAATTTCGACCCGAAAAAAAAACGACAGTGTTACCCCTTACGTTTTTTTTCATTTTCGGGCGAAAAATTAAGTTTCTCCAATCTTCTCAAAACTCTGGATTATGATAGAGGGCTGTGAGACTTTGACCTGAGTGCAAAAATGGAGGCTCTAGACCCTTCCAGAGCTGAGATATCGAAACTCAAAATTTCGACCCGAAAAAAAAACGACAGTGTTACCCCTTACGTTTTTTTTCATTTTCGGGCGAAAAATTAAGTTTCTCCAATCTTCTCAAAACTCTGGATTATGATAGAGGGCTGTGAGACTTTGACCTGAGTGCAAAAATGGAGGCTCTAGACCCTTCCAGAGCTGAGATATCGAAATTCAAAATTTCGACCCGAAAAAAAAAACGACAGTGTTACCCCTTACGTTTTTTTTCATTTTCGGGCGAAAAATTAAGTTTCTCCAATCTTCTCAAAACTCTGGATTATGATAGAGGGCTGTGAGACTTTGACCTGAGTGCAAAAATGGAGGCTCTAGACCCTTCCAGAGCTGAGATATCAAAATTCAAAATTTCGACCCGAAAAAAAAACGACAGTGTTACCCCTTACGTTTTTTTTCATTTTCGGGCGAAAAATTAAGTTTCTCCAATCTTCTCAAAACTCTGGATTATGATAGAGGGCTGTGAGACTTTGACCTGAGTGCAAAAATGGAGGCTCTAGACCCTTCCAGAGCTGAGATATCGAAATTCAAAATTTCGACCCGAAAAAAAAACGACAGTGTTACCCCTTACGTTTTTTTTCATTTTCGGGCGAAAAATTAAGTTTCTCCAATCTTCTCAAAACTCTGGATTATGATAGAGGGCTGTGAGACTTTGACCTGAGTGCAAAAATGGAGGCTCTAGACCCTTCCAGAGCTGAGATATCGAAATTCAAAATTTCGACCCGAAAAAAAAACGACAGTGTTACCCCTTACGTTTTTTTTCATTTTCGGGCGAAAAATTAAGTTTCTCCAATCTTCTCAAAACTCTGGATTATGATAGAGGGCTGTGAGACTTTGACCTGAGTGCAAAAATGGAGGCTCTAGACCCTTCCAGAGCTGAGATATCAAAATTCAAAATTTCGACCCGAAAAAAAAACGACAGTGTTACCCCTTACGTTTTTTTTCATTTTCGGGCGAAAAATTAAGTTTCTCCAATCTTCTCAAAACTCTGGATTATGATAGAGGGCTGTGAGACTTTGACCTGAGTGCAAAAATGGAGGCTCTAGACCCTTCCAGAGCTGAGATATCGAAATTCAAAATTTCGACCCGAAAAAAAAACGACAGTGTTACCCCTTACGTTTTTTTTCATTTTCGGGCGAAAAATTAAGTTTCTCCAATCTTCTCAAAACTCTGGATTATGATAGAGGGCTGTGAGACTTTGACCTGAGTGCAAAAATGGAGGCTCTAGACCCTTCCAGAGCTGAGATATCAAAATTCAAAATTTCGACCCGAAAAAAAAACGACAGTGTTACCCCTTACGTTTTTTTTCATTTTCGGGCGAAAAATTAAGTTTCTCCAATCTTCTCAAAACTCTGGATTATGATAGAGGGCTGTGAGACTTTGACCTGAGTGCAAAAATGGAGGCTCTAGACCCTTCCAGAGCTGAGATATCGAAATTCAAAATTTCGACCCGAAAAAAAAACGACAGTGTTACCCCTTACGTTTTTTTTCATTTTCGGGCGAAAAATTAAGTTTCTCCAATCTTCTCAAAACTCTGGATTATGATAGAGGGCTGTGAGACTTTGACCTGAGTGCAAAAATGGAGGCTCTAGACCCTTCCAGAGCTGAGATATCAAAATTCAAAATTTCGACCCGAAAAAAAAAACGACAGTGTTACCCCTTACGTTTTTTTTCATTTTCGGGCGAAAAATTAAGTTTCTCCAATCTTCTCAAAACTCTGGATTATGATAGAGGGCTGTGAGACTTTGACCTGAGTGCAAAAATGGAGGCTCTAGACCCTTCCAGAGCTGAGATATCAAAATTCAAAATTTCGACCCGAAAAAAAAAACGACAGTGTTACCCCTTACGTTTTTTTTCATTTTCGGGCGAAAAATTAAGTTTCTCCAATCTTCTCAAAACTCTGGATTATGATAGAGGGCTGTGAGACTTTGACCTGAGTGCAAAAATGGAGGCTCTAGACCCTTCCAGAGCTGAGATATCGAAATTCAAAATTTCGACCCGAAAAAAAAAACGACAGTGTTACCCCTTACGTTTTTTTTCATTTTCGGGCGAAAAATTAAGTTTCTCCAATCTTCTCAAAACTCTGGATTATGATAGAGGGCTGTGAGACTTTGACCTGAGTGCAAAAATGGAGGCTCTAGACCCTTCCAGAGCTGAGATATCAAAATTCAAAATTTCGACCCGAAAAAAAAACGACAGTGTTACCCCTTACGTTTTTTTTCATTTTCGGGCGAAAAATTAAGTTTCTCCAATCTTCTCAAAACTCTGGATTATGATAGAGGGCTGTGAGACTTTGACCTGAGTGCAAAAATGGAGGCTCTAGACCCTTCCAGAGCTGAGATATCAAAATTCAAAATTTCGACCCGAAAAAAAAACGACAGTGTTACCCCTTACGTTTTTTTTTTTTTTTCGGGCGAAAAATTAAGTTTCTCCAATCTTCTCAAAACTCTGGATTATGATAGAGGGCTGTGAGACTTTGACCTGAGTGCAAAAATGGAGGCTCTAGACCCTTCCAGAGCTGAGATATCAAAATTCAAAATTTCGACCCGAAAAAAAAACGACAGTGTTACCCCTTACGTTTTTTTCATTTTCGGGCGAAAAATTAAGTTTCTCCAATCTTCTCAAAACTCTGGATTATGATAGAGGGCTGTGAGACTTTGACCTGAGTGCAAAAATGGAGGCTCTAGACCCTTCCAGAGCTGAGATATCGAAATTCAAAATTTCGACCCGAAAAAAAAAACGACAGTGTTACCCCTTACGTTTTTTTCATTTTCGGGCGAAAAATTAAGTTTCTCCAATCTTCTCAAAACTCTGGATTATGATAGAGGGCTGTGAGACTTTGACCTGAGTGCAAAAATGGAGGCTCTAGACCCTTCCAGAGCTGAGATATCGAAACTCAAAATTTCGACCCGAAAAAAAAACGACAGTGTTACCCCTTACGTTTTTTTCATTTTCGGGCGAAAAATTAAGTTTCTCCAATCTTCTCAAAACTCTGGATTATGATAGAGGGCTGTGAGACTTTGACCTGAGTGCAAAAATGGAGGCTCTAGACCCTTCCAGAGCTGAGATATCGAAATTCAAAATTTCGACCCGAAAAAAAAACGACAGTGTTACCCCTTTCGTTTTTTTCATTTCGGGCGAAAAATTAAGTTTCTCCAATCTTCTCAAAACTCTGGATTATGATAGAGGGCTGTGAGACTTTGACCTGAGTGCAAAAATGGAGGCTCTAGACCCTTCCAGAGCTGAGATATCGAAACTCAAAATTTCGACCCGAAAAAAAAACGACAGTGTTACCCCTTACGTTTTTTTTTCATTTTCGGGCGAAAAATTAAGTTTCTCCAATCTTCTCAAAACTCTGGATTATGATAGAGGGCTGTGAGACTTTGACCTGAGTGCAAAAATGGAGGCTCTAGACCCTTCCAGAGCTGAGATATCAAAATTCAAAATTTCGACCCGAAAAAAAAAACGACAGTGTTACCCTTACGTTTTTTTTCATTTTCGGGCGAAAAATTAAGTTTCTCCAATCTTCTCAAAACTCTGGATTATGATAGAGGGCTTGAGACTTTGACCTGAGTGCAAAAAGGAAA
>NW_024121321.1:4267658-4372734 GCF_016745375.1 Pimephales promelas | reverse complement strand
AACGACAGTGTTTTACCCTTTCTTGTTTTTTTTCATTTCGGGCGAAAAATTAAGTTTCTCCAATCTTCTCAAAACTCTGGATTATGATAGAGGGCCACGAGACTTTGACCTGAGTGCAAAAATGGAGGCTCTAGACCCTTCCAGAGCTGAGATATCGAAATTCAAAATTTTGACCCGAAAAAAAAAACGACAGTGTTACCCCTTTCGTTTTTTTTTCATTTTCGGGCGAAAAATTAAGTTTCTCCAATCTTCTCAAAACTCTGGATTATGATAGAGGGCTGTGAGACTTTGACCTGAGTGCAAAAAATGGAGGCTCTAGACCCTTCCAGAGCTGAGATATCGAAATTCAAAATTTCGACCCGAAAAAAAAACGACAGTGTTACCCCTTTCGTTTTTTTCGTTTTCGGGCAAAAAATTAAGTTTCTCCAATCTTCTCAAAACTCTGGATTATGATAGAGGGCTGTGAGACTTTGACCTGAGTGCAAAAATGGAGGCTCTAGACCCTTCCAGAGCTGAGATATCGAAATTCAAAATTTCGACCCGAAAAAAAAAACGACAGTGTTACCCCTTTCTTTTTTTTTTCGTTTTCGGGCGAAAAATTAAGTTTCTCCAATCTTCTCAAAACTCTGGATTATGATAGAGGGCCACGAGACTTTGACCTGAGTGCAAAAATGGAGGCTCTAGACCCTTCCAGAGCTGAGATATCGAAATTCAAAATTTCGACCCGAAAAAAAAACGACAGTGTTACCCCTTCGTTTTTTTCGTTTTCGGGCGAAAAATTAAGTTTCTCCAATCTTCTCAAAACTCTGGATTATGATAGAGGGCTGTGAGACTTTGACCTGAGTGCAAAAATGGAGGCTCTAGACCCTTCCAGAGCTGAGATATCGAAATTCAAAATTTCGACCCAAAAAAAAAAGACAGTGTTACCCCTTTCGTTTTTTTTTCGTTTTGGGCGAAAAATTAAGTTTCTCCAATCTTCTCAAAACTCTGGATTATGATAGAGGGTGTGAGACTTTGACCTGAGTGCAAAAATGGAGGCTCTAGACCCTTCCAGAGCTGAGATATCAAAATTCAAAATTTCGACCCGAAAAAAAAACGACAGTGTTACCCCTTTCGTTTTTTTCGTTTTCGGGGCGAAAAATTAAGTTTCTCCAATCTTCTCAAAACTCTGGATTATGATAGAGGGCTGTGAGACTTTGACCTGAGTGCAAAAATGGAGGCTCTAGACCCTTCCAGAGCTGAGATATCGAAATTCAAAATTTCGACCCGAAAAAAAAAACGACAGTGTTACCCCTTTCGTTTTTTTTTCATTTTCGGGCGAAAAATTAAGTTTCTCCAATCTTCTCAAAACTCTGGATTATGATAGAGGGCTGTGAGACTTTGACCTGAGTGCAAAAATGGAGGCTCTAGACCCTTCCAGAGCTGAGATATCGAAATTCAAAATTTCGACCCGAAAAAAAAACGACAGTGTTACCCCTTTCGTTTTTTTTCGTTTTCGGGCGAAAAATTAAGTTTCTCCAATCTTCTCAAAACTCTGGATTATGATAGAGGGCTGTGAGACTTTGACCTGAGTGCAAAAATGGAGGCTCTAGACCCTTCCAGAGCTGAGATATCAAAATTCAAAATTTCGACCCGAAAAAAAAAACGACAGTGTTACCCCTTTCGTTTTTTTTCATTTTTTCGGGCGAAAAATTAAGTTTCTCCAATCTTCTCAAAACTCTGGATTATGATAGAGGGCTGTGAGACTTTGACCTGAGTGCAAAAATGGAGGCTCTAGACCCTTCCAGAGCTGAGATATCGAAATTCAAAATTTCGACCCGAAAAAAAAAAACGACAGTGTTACCCCTTTCGTTTTTTTTCGTTTTGGGCGAAAAATTAAGTTTCTCCAATCTTCTCAAAACTCTGGATTATGATAGAGGGCTGTGAGACTTTGACCTGAGTGCAAAAATGGAGGCTCTAGACCCTTCCAGAGCTGAGATATCAAAATTCAAAATTTCGACCCGAAAAAAAAACGACAGTGTTACCCCTTTCGTTTTTTTTCGTTTTCGGGCGAAAAATTAAGTTTCTCCAATCTTCTCAAAACTCTGGATTATGATAGAGGGCTGTGAGACTTTGACCTGAGTGCAAAAATGGAGGCTCTAGACCCTTCCAGAGCTGAGATATCGAAATTCAAAATTTCGACCCGAAAAAAACGACAGTGTTACCCCTTTCGTTTTTTTTTTTCGTTTCGGGCGAAAAATTAAGTTTCTCCAATCTTCTCAAAACTCTGGATTATGATAGAGGGCCACGAGACTTTGACCTGAGTGCAAAAATGGAGGCTCTAGACCCTTCCAGAGCTGAGATATCGAAATTCAAAATTTCGACCCGAAAAAAAAACGACAGTGTTACCCCTTTCGTTTTTTTTCGTTTTCGGGCGAAAAATTAAGTTTCTCCAATCTTCTCAAAACTCTGGATTATGATAGAGGGCTGTGAGACTTTGACCTGAGTGCAAAAATGGAGGCTCTAGACCCTTCCAGAGCTGAGATATCAAAATTCAAAATTTCGACCCGAAAAAAAAACGACAGTGTTACCCTTTCGTTTTTTTTTTCATTTTCGGGCGAAAAGTTAAGTTTCTCCAATCTTCTCAAAACTCTGGATTATGATAGAGGGCTGTGAGACTTTGACCTGAGTGCAAAAATGGAGGCTCTAGACCCTTCCAGAGCTGAGATATCAAAATTCAAAATTTCGACCCGAAAAAAAAACGACAGTGTTACCCCTTTCGTTTTTTTTTCGTTTTCGGGCGAAAAATTAAGTTTCTCCAATCTTCTCAAAACTCTGGATTATGATAGAGGGCTGTGAGACTTTGACCTGAGTGCAAAAATGGAGGCTCTAGACCCTTCCAGAGCTGAGATATCGAAATTCAAAATTTCGACCCGAAAAAAAAAACGACAGTGTTACCCCTTTCGTTTTTTTTCGTTTTGGGCGAAAAATTAAGTTTCTCCAATCTTCTCAAAACTCTGGATTCTGATAGATGGCCACGAGACTTTGACCTGAGTGCAAAAATGGAGGCTCTAGACCCTTCCAGAGCTGAGATATCGAAATTCTAAATTTCGACCGGAAAAAAAACGACAGTGTTACCCCTTTCGTTTTTGGGCGAAAATTAAGTTTCTCCAATCTTCTCAAAACTCTGGATTATGATAGAGGGCTGTGAGACTTTGACCTGAGTGCAAAAATGGAGGCTCTAGACCCTTCCAGAGCTGAGATATCGAAATTCAAAATTTCGACCCGAAAAAAAACGACAGTGTTACCCCTTTCGTTTTTTTCATTTTTGGGCGAAAAATTAAGTTTCTCCAATCTTCTCAAAACTCTGGATTATGATAGAGGGCTGTGAGACTTTGACCTGAGTGCAAAAATGGAGGCTCTAGACCCTTCCAGAGCTGAGATATCAAAATTCAAAATTTCGACCCGAAAAAAAAACGACAGTGTTACCCCTTTCGTTTTTTTCTTTTCGGGCGAAAAATTAAGTTTCTCCAATCTTCTCAAAACTCTGGATTATGATAGAGGGCTGTGAGACTTTGACCTGAGTGCAAAAATGGAGGCTCTAGACCCTTCCAGAGCTGAGATATCGAAATTCAAAATTTCGACCCGAAAAAAAAACGACAGTGTTACCCCTTCGTTTTTTTTCATTTTCGGGCGAAAAATTAAGTTTCTCCAATCTTCTCAAAACTCTGGATTATGATAGAGGGCTGTGAGACTTTGACCTGAGTGCAAAAATGGAGGCTCTAGACCCTTCCAGAGCTGAGATATCAAAATTCAAAATTTCGACCCGAAAAAAAAACGACAGTGTTACCCCTTTCGTTTTTTTTTCGTTTCCGGGCGAAAAATTAAGTTTCTCCAATCTTCTCAAAATCTGGATTATGATAGAGGGCTGTGAGACTTTGACCTGAGTGCAAAAATGGAGGCTCTAGACCCTTCCAGAGCTGAGATATCGAAATTCAAAATTTCGACCCGAAAAAAAAACGACAGTGTTACCCCTTTCGTTTTTTTTTCATTTTTGGGGCGAAAATTAAGTTTCTCCAATCTTCTCAAAACTCTGGATTATGATAGAGGGCTGTGAGACTTTGACCTGAGTGCAAAAATGGAGGCTCTAGACCCTTCCAGAGCTGAGATATCAAAATTCAAAATTTCGACCCGAAAAAAAAAACGACAGTGTTACCCCTTTCGTTTTTTTCATTTTCGGGCGAAAAATTAAGTTTGGCCAATCTTCTCAAAACTCTGGATTATGATAGAGGGGCTGTGAGACTTTGACCTGAGTGCAAAAATGGAGGCTTTAGACCCTTCCAGAGCTGAGATATCAAAATTCAAAATTTCGACCCGAAAAAAAAAACGACAGTGTTACCCCTTTCGTTTTTTTCGTTTTCGGGCGAAAAATTAAGTTTCTCCAATCTTCTCAAAACTCTGGATTATGATAGAGGGCTGTGAGACTTTGACCTGAGTGCAAAAATGGAGGCTCTAGACCCTTCCAGAGCTGAGATATCGAAATTCAAAATTTCGACCCGAAAAAAAAAACGACAGTGTTACCCCTTTCGTTTTTTTTTCGTTTTTTGGGCGAAAAATTAAGTTTCTCCAATCTTCTCAAAACTCTGGATTATGATAGAGGGCTGTGAGACTTTGACCTGAGTGCAAAAATGGAGGCTCTAGACCCTTCCAGAGCTGAGATATCAAAATTCAAAATTTCGACCCGAAAAAAAAACGACAGTGTTACCCCTTTCGTTTTTTTCGTTTTCGGGCGAAAAATTAAGTTTCTCCAATCTTCTCAAAACTCTGGATTCTGATAGAGGGCTGTGAGACTTTGACCTGAGTGCAAAAATGGAGGCTCTAGACCCTTCCAGAGCTGAGATATCGAAATTCAAAATTTCGACCCGAAAAAAAAACGACAGTGTTACCCCTTTCGTTTTTTTTCGTTTTCGGGCGAAAAATTAAGTTTCTCCAATCTTCTCAAAACTCTGGATTATGATAGAGGGCTGTGAGACTTTGACCTGAGTGCAAAAATGGAGGCTCTAGACCCTTCCAGAGCTGAGATATCGAAATTCAAAATTTCGACCCGAAAAAAAAAACGACAGTGTTACCCCTTTCGTTTTTTTTCATTTCGGGCGAAAAATTAAGTTTCTCCAATCTTCTCAAAACTCTGGATTATGATAGAGGGCTGTGAGACTTTGACCTGAGTGCAAAAATGGAGGCTCTAGACCCTTCCAGAGCTGAGATATCGAAATTCAAAATTTCGACCCGAAAAAAAAAACGACAGTGTTACCCCTTTCGTTTTTTTTTCATTTTCGGGCGAAAAATTAAGTTTCTCCAATCTTCTCAAAACTCTGGATTATGATAGAGGGCCACGAGACTTTGACCTGAGTGCAAAAATGGAGGCTCTAGACCCTTCCAGAGCTGAGATATCGAAAATTCAAAATTTCGACCCGAAAAAAAAAACGACAGTGTTACCCCTTTCGTTTTTTTTTCGTTTCGGGCGAAAAATTAAGTTTCTCCAATCTTCTCAAAACTCTGGATTATGATAGAGGGCTGTGAGACTTTGACCTGAGTGCAAAAATGGAGGCTCTAGACCCTTCCAGAGCTGAGATATCGAAATTCAAAATTTCGACCCGAAAAAAAAAACGACAGTGTTACCCCTTTCGTTTTTTTTCGTTTTCGGGCGAAAAATTAAGTTTCTCCAATCTTCTCAAAACTCTGGATTATGATAGAGGGCTGTGAGACTTTGACCTGAGTGCAAAAATGGAGGCTCTAGACCCTTCCAGAGCTGAGATATCGAAATTCAAAATTTCGACCCGAAAAAAAAACGACAGTGTTACCCCTTCTTTTTTTTTTCGTTTTTGGGCGAAAAATTAAGTTTCTCCAATCTTCTCAAAACTCTGGATTATGATAGAGGGCCACGAGACTTTGACCTGAGTGCAAAAATGGAGGCTCTAGACCCTTCCAGAGCTGAGATATCGAAATTCAAAATTTCGACCCGAAAAAAAAAACGACAGTGTTACCCCTTTCGTTTTTTTTCGTTTTCGGGCGAAAAATTAAGTTTCTCCAATCTTCTCAAAACTCTGGATTATGATAGAGGGCTGTGAGACTTTGACCTGAGTGCAAAAATGGAGGCTCTAGACCCTTCCAGAGCTGAGATATCGAATTCAAAATTTCGACCCGAAAAAAAAACGACAGTGTTACCCCTTTCTTTTTTTTCATTTTTGGGCGAAAAATTAAGTTTCTCCAATCTTCTCAAAACTCTGGATTATGATAGAGGGCTGTGAGACTTTGACCTGAGTGCAAAAATGGAGGCTCTAGACCCTTCCAGAGCTGAGATATCAAAATTCAAAATTTCGACCCGAAAAAAAAACGACAGTGTTACCCCTTTCGTTTTTTTTTCGTTTCGGGCGAAAAATTAAGTTTCTCCAATCTTCTCAAAACTCTGGATTATGATAGAGGGCTGTGAGACTTTGACCTGAGTGCAAAAATGGAGGCTCTAGACCCTTCCAGAGCTGAGATATCGAAATTCAAAATTTCGACCCGAAAAAAAAACGACAGTGTTACCCCTTTCGTTTTTTTCATTTTCGGGCGAAAAATTAAGTTTCTCCAATCTTCTCAAAACTCTGGATTATGATAGAGGGCTGTGAGACTTTGACCTGAGTGCAAAAATGGAGGCTCTAGACCCTTCCAGAGCTGAGATATCAAAATTCAAAATTTCGACCCGAAAAAAAAACGACAGTGTTACCCCTTTCGTTTTTTTCATTTTTCGGGCGAAAAATTAAGTTTCTCCAATCTTCTCAAAACTCTGGATTATGATAGAGGGCTGTGAGACTTTGACCTGAGTGCAAAAATGGAGGCTCTAGACCCTTCCAGAGCTGAGATATCGAAATTCAAAATTTCGACCCGAAAAAAAAACGACAGTGTTACCCCTTTCGTTTTTTTTTCGTTTTCGGGCGAAAAATTAAGTTTCTCCAATCTTCTCAAAACTCTGGATTATGATAGAGGGCTGTGAGACTTTGACCTGAGTGCAAAAATGGAGGCTCTAGACCCTTCCAGAGCTGAGATATCAAAATTCAAAATTTCGACCCGAAAAAAAAACGACAGTGTTACCCCTTTCGTTTTTTTTCGTTTTCGGGCGAAAAAATTAAGTTTCTCCAATCTTCTCAAAACTCTGGATTATGATAGAGGGCTGTGAGACTTTGACCTGAGTGCAAAAATGGAGGCTCTAGACCCTTCCAGAGCTGAGATATCGAAATTCAAAATTTCGACCCGAAAAAAAAAAACGACAGTGTTACCCCTTCGTTTTTTTTCGTTTTTCGGGCGAAAAATTAAGTTTCTCCAATCTTCTCAAAACTCTGGATTATGATAGAGGGCTGTGAGACTTTGACCTGAGTGCAAAAATGGAGGCTCTAGACCCTTCCAGAGCTGAGATATCGAAATTCAAAATTTCGACCCGAAAAAAAAAACGACAGTGTTACCCCTTTCGTTTTTTTTCGTTTTCGGGGCGAAAAATTAAGTTTCTCCAATCTTCTCAAAACTCTGGATTATGATAGAGGGCTGTGAGACTTTGACCTGAGTGCAAAAATGGAGGCTCTAGACCCTTCCAGAGCTGAGATATCAAAATTCAAAATTTCGACCCGAAAAAAAAACGACAGTGTTACCCCTTTCGTTTTTTTTTCGTTTTCGGGCGAAAAATTAAGTTTCTCCAATCTTCTCAAAACTCTGGATTATGATAGAGGGCTGTGAGACTTTGACCTGAGTGCAAAAATGGAGGCTCTAGACCCTTCCAGAGCTGAGATATCGAAATTCAAAATTTCGACCCGAAAAAAACGACAGTGTTACCCCTTTCGTTTTTTTTCGTTTTCGGGCGAAAAATTAAGTTTCTCCAATCTTCTCAAAACTCTGGATTATGATAGAGGGCTGTGAGACTTTGACCTGAGTGCAAAAATGGAGGCTCTAGACCCTTCCAGAGCTGAGATATCGAAATTCAAAATTTCGACCCGAAAAAAAAAACGACAGTGTTACCCCTTTCGTTTTTTTTTCATTTTCGGGCGAAAAATTAAGTTTCTCCAATCTTCTCAAAACTCTGGATTATGATAGAGGGCTGTGAGACTTTGACCTGAGTGCAAAAATGGAGGCTCTAGACCCTTCCAGAGCTGAGATATCAAAATTCAAAATTTCGACCCGAAAAAAAAAACGACAGTGTTACCCCTTTCGTTTTTTTTCGTTTTTCGGGGCGAAAAATTAAGTTTCTCCAATCTTCTCAAAACTCTGGATTATGATAGAGGGCACGAGACTTTGACCTGAGTGCAAAAATGGAGGCTCTAGACCCTTCCAGAGCTGAGATATCGAAATTCAAAATTTCGACCCGAAAAAAAAACGACAGTGTTACCCCTTTCGTTTTTTTTCGTTTTCGGGCGAAAAATTAAGTTTCTCCAATCTTCTCAAAACTCTGGATTATGATAGAGGGCTGTGAGACTTTGACCTGAGTGCAAAAATGGAGGCTCTAGACCCTTCCAGAGCTGAGATATCAAAATTCAAAATTTCGACCCGAAAAAAAAACGACAGTGTTACCCCTTTCGTTTTTTTTCATTTTCGGGCGAAAAATTAAGTTTCTCCAATCTTCTCAAAACTCTGGATTATGATAGAGGGCTGTGAGACTTTGACCTGAGTGCAAAAATGGAGGCTCTAGACCCTTCCAGAGCTGAGATATCGAAATTCAAAATTTCGACCCGAAAAAAAAACGACAGTGTTACCCCTTTCGTTTTTTTTCGTTTTCGGGCGAAAAATTAAGTTTCTCCAATCTTCTCAAAACTCTGGATTATGATAGAGGGCTGTGAGACTTTGACCTGAGTGCAAAAATGGAGGCTCTAGACCCTTCCAGAGCTGAGATATCGAAATTCAAAATTTCGACCCGAAAAAAAAACGACAGTGTTACCCCTTTCGTTTTTTTTTCGTTTTGGGCGAAAAATTAAGTTTCTCCAATCTTCTCAAAACTCTGGATTATGATAGAGGGCCATGAGACTTTGACCTGAGTGCAAAAATGGAGGCTCTAGACCCTTCCAGAGCTGAGATATCGAAATTCAAAATTTCGACCCGAAAAAAAAACGACAGTGTTACCCCTTTCGTTTTTTTTCGTTTTCGGGCGAAAAATTAAGTTTCTCCAATCTTCTCAAAACTCTGGATTATGATAGAGGGCTGTGAGACTTTGACCTGAGTGCAAAAATGGAGGCTCTAGACCCTTCCAGAGCTGAGATATCGAAATTCAAAATTTCGACCCGAAAAAAAAACGACAGTGTTACCCCTTTCGTTTTTTTTATTTTTGGGCGAAAAATTAAGTTTCTCCAATCTTCTCAAAACTCTGGATTATGATAGAGGGCTGTGAGACTTTGACCTGAGTGCAAAAATGGAGGCTCTAGACCCTTCCAGAGCTGAGATATCAAAATTCAAAATTTCGACCCGAAAAAAAAACGACAGTGTTACCCCTTTCGTTTTTTTTCGTTTTCGGGCGAAAAATTAAGTTTCTCCAATCTTCTCAAAACTCTGGATTATGATAGAGGGCTGTGAGACTTTGACCTGAGTGCAAAAATGGAGGCTCTAGACCCTTCCAGAGCTGAGATATCGAAATTCAAAATTTCGACCCGAAAAAAAAAAACGACAGTGTTACCCCTTTCGTTTTTTTTCATTTTCGGGGAAAAATTAAGTTTCTCCAATCTTCTCAAAACTCTGGATTATGATAGAGGGCTGTGAGACTTTGACCTGAGTGCAAAAATGGAGGCTCTAGACCCTTCCAGAGCTGAGATATCAAATTCAAAATTTCGACCCGAAAAAAAAAACGACAGTGTTACCCCTTTCGTTTTTTTTCGTTTTCGGGCGAAAAATTAAGTTTCTCCAATCTTCTCAAAACTCTGGATTATGATAGAGGGCTGTGAGACTTTGACCTGAGTGCAAAAATGGAGGCTCTAGACCCTTCCAGAGCTGAGATATCGAAATTCAAAATTTCGACCCGAAAAAAAAACGACAGTGTTACCCCTTTCGTTTTTTCGTTTTCGGGCGAAAAATTAAGTTTCTCCAATCTTCTCAAAACTCTGGATTATGATAGAGGGCTGTGAGACTTTGACCTGAGTGCAAAAATGGAGGCTCTAGACCCTTCCAGAGCTGAGATATCGAAATTCAAAATTTCGACCCGAAAAAAAAACGACAGTGTTACCCCTTTCGTTTTTTTTCGTTTTCGGGCGAAAAATTAAGTTTCTCCAATCTTCTCAAAACTCTGGATTATGATAGAGGGCCTGTGAGACTTTGACCTGAGTGCAAAAATGGAGGCTCTAGACCCTTCCAGAGCTGAGATATCAAAATTCAAAATTTCGACCCGAAAAAAAAAACGACAGTGTTACCCCTTTCGTTTTTTTTCGTTTTTGGGCGAAAAATTAAGTTTCTCCAATCTTCTCAAAACTCTGGATTATGATAGAGGGCTGTGAGACTTTGACCTGAGTGCAAAAATGGAGGCTCTAGACCCTTCCAGAGCTGAGATATAAAAATTCAAAATTTCGACCCGAAAAAAAAACGACAGTGTTACCCCTTTCGTTTTTTTTCGTTTTCGGGCGAAAAATTAAGTTTCTCCAATCTTCTCAAAACTCTGGATTCTGATAGAGGGCTGTGAGACTTTGACCTGAGTGCAAAAATGGAGGCTCTAGACCCTTCCAGAGCTGAGATATCGAAATTCAAAATTTCGACCCGAAAAAAAAACGACAGTGTTACCCCTTTCGTTTTTTTTCGTTTTCGGGCGAAAAATTAAGTTTCTCCAATCTTCTCAAAACTCTGGATTATGATAGAGGGCCACGAGACTTTGACCTGAGTGCAAAAATGGAGGCTCTAGACCCTTCCAGAGCTGAGATATCGAAATTCAAAATTTCGACCCGAAAAAAAAAACGACAGTGTTACCCCTTTCGTTTTTTTTTCGTTTTCGGGCGAAAAATTAAGTTTCTCCAATCTTCTCAAAACTCTGGATTATGATAGAGGGCTGTGAGACTTTGACCTGGGTGCAAAAATGGAGGCTCTAGACCCTTCCAGAGCTGAGATATCAAAATTCAAAATTTCGACCCGAAAAAAAAAACGACAGTGTTACCCCTTTCGTTTTTTTTTCATTTTCGGATGAAAAATTAAGTTTCTCCAATCTTCTCAAAACTCTGGATTATGATAGAGGGCTGTGAGACTTTGACCTGAGTGCAAAAATGGAGGCTCTAGACCCTTCCAGAGCTGAGATATCGAAATTCAAAATTTCGACCCGAAAAAAAACGACAGTGTTACCCCTTTCGTTTTTTTTCGTTTTCGGGCGAAAAATTAAGTTTCTCAAATCTTCTCAAAACTCTGGATTATGATAGAGGGCCACGAGACTTTGACCTGAGTGCAAAAATGGAGGCTCTAGACCCTTCCAGAGCTGAGATATTGAAATTCAAAATTTCGACCCGAAAAAAAAATGACAGTGTTACCCCTTTCGTTTTTTTTTCGTTTTCGGGCGAAAAATTAAGTTTCTCAAATCTTCTCAAAACTCTGGATTATGTGGAGGGCCACGAGACTTTGACCTGAGTGCAAAAATGGAGGCTCTAGACCTTTCCAGAGCTGAGATATCGAAATTCAAAATTTCGACCCGAAAAAAAAAACCCGACAGTGTTACCCCTTTCGTTTTTTTTCGTTTTCGGGCGAAAAATTAAGTTTCTCCAATCTTCTCAAAACTCTGGATTCTGATAAAGGGCCACAAGACAAAAAACGACAGTGTTACCCCTTTCGTTTTTTTTCATTTTCGGATTAAAAACTAAGTTTCTCCAATCTTCTCAAAACTCTGGATTATGATAGAGGGCTGTGAGACTTTGACCTGAGTGCAAAAATGGAGGCTCTAGACCCTTCCAGAGCTGAGATGTCAAAATTCAAAATTTCGACCCGAAATAAAAAACGACAGTGTTACCCCTTTCGTTTTTTTTTTTCGTTTTCGGGCGAAAAATTAAGTTTCTCCAATCTTCTCAAAACTCTGGATTATGATAGAGGGCTGTGAGACTTTGACCTGAGTGCGAAAATGGAGGCTCTAGACCCTTCCAGAGCTGAGATATCAAAATTCAAAATTTCGACCCGAAAAAAAAAACGACAGTGTTACTTACCCCTTTCGTTTTTTTTTTCGTTTTCGGCCGAAAAATTAAGTTTCTCCAATCTTCTCGAAACTTTGGATTATGATAGAGGGCTGTGAGACTTTGACCTGAGTGCAAAAATGAAGGCTCTAGACCCTTCCAGAGCTGAGATATCAAATTCAAAATTTCGACCCGAAAAAAAACGACAGTGTTACCCCTTTCGTTTTTTTTCGTTTTCGGGCCAAAAATTAAGTTTCTCCAATCTTCTCAAAACTCTGGATTCTGATAGAGGGCTGTAAGACTTTGACCTGAGTGCAAAAATGGAGGATCTAGACCCTTCCAGAGCTGAGATATCGAAATTCAAAATTTCGACCCGAAAAAAAACCGACAGTGTTACCCATTTCGTTTTTTTTTTTTTCGTTTTCGGCCGAAAAATTAAGTTTCTCCAATCTTCTCAAAACTCTGGATTATGATAGAGGGCTGTGAGACTTCGACCTGAGTGCAAAAATGGAGGCTCTAGACCCTTCCAGAGCTGAGATATCAAAATTCAAAATTTCGACCCGAAATAAAAACGACAGTGTTACCCCTTTCGTTTTTTTTTTCGTTTTTGGGCGAAAATTTAAGTTTCTCCAATCTTCTCAAAACTCTGGATTATGATAGAGGGCCACGAGACTTTGACCTGAGTGCAAAAATGGAGGATCAAGACCCTTCCAGAGCTGAGATATCAAAATTCAAAATTTCGACCCGAAAAAAAAACGACAGTGTTACCCCTTTCGTTTTTTTCGTTTTCGGGCAAAAAATTAAGTTTCTCCAATCTTCTCAAAACTCTGGATTCTGATAGAGGGCCACGAGACTTTGACCTGAGTGCAAAAATGGAGGCTCTAGACCCTTCCAGAGCTGAGATATTGAAATTCAAAATTTCGACACGAAAAAAAAAAAAACGACAGTGTTACCCCTTTCGTTTTTTTTTCCCCGTTTTTGGGCGAAAAATTAAGTTTCTCCAATCTTCTCAAAACTCTGGATTATGATAGAGGGCTGTGAGACTTTGACCTGAGTGCGAAAATGGAGACTCTAGACCCTTCCAGAGCTGAGATATCAAAATTCAAAATTTCGACCCGAAAAAACCCCCACAGTGTTACCCCTTTCGTTTTTTTGTTTTTTGGGCGAAAAATTAACCCCTCAAACGTGAAACTTACACGTTTGACCTATTCTACACGCAATCGCCTCTGCCATAACGACCTATTGGTTTTCATTAAACCGAGAAAAAAATGGAATTTTGTTTTATTGACGATCACTGAGAAATGTTCTATTAATTAAAATGCAAAAAAGTATTATTTTCAAGGTGAAAAGGATTCATTTGCCTTGATCCAAGCCGAAAAAAAACGTCAAAATGTCACGTTTTAATGAAGTAGCCAAATGAGTAAAACGTCTATTTTTCCAGCGTCCCCCAGCTCCTCGTTTAAGCAAAAGGTTCGCTAAAACAACGCATTACATCGACGTTAAACCACGTTAACCGTGTTAACCATAACCTTTTAAATACTCGACCTTCCGTTGCTTAGCAACGGGAAGAAACTCCTGTAACTTCAGTGCCGTTACCTTAGTGCTTACAGATTAGGAGACATTAGTGTGTTCGCTGCATTTGTAATGTTAAACTTTTAAAATAGGTTAACATCCGGGTATCTCTCCACTGGAATGTGTTAACTCAAACGTGTAAGTTTCACGTTTGAAGGGGTTAAACCGTGACATCTACACGTTTTCCAAAGTGGACCAACGTGATTATTTCACGTCTTGTCGTGATACCGGGTTGTCCTGCACCCTGGCAGAAGAGCTGACCCTTGGGTTGAATGTGAATTGACCTGTTGTGAAGGGCATCACTGGGTTCAGCTCTTCCAGACCCACATCAGGGACCAGTAGCAGCAACACCTTCATTACTGGGAAATGAGATTTAAATCGTCTTTGTACACTGTGAAATAATTTGTTGCTGCATTAAATTAAGTAGGCCTATAATCCAAATTGGCTGTTTTAGTCATTTCAACTGTTAAATCTTGAGGAGGCCTAATGATAAATTGCTTTGTCTTGTGAAAGTAAAAACTGATAAACTTATGCCATGAGTTATTAATCACATTGCACTGGGGAGTGAAGAAAACTTCTCAGATGACTGTTCTTTGGAGGAAGTACTTTAATTTAATTGATGGCTTTAATTGATTTCTACTTGTGCCTATGCCCTTTATTTCTGACAGGAGTCCACATGTACAGAAAGGCCTACAGAAGAGTCTGTACACAGCAGTGATACAGGGGTGGGCAGTGTAGAGACAACTTTTCCTTTTTATTTGTTGCATGAGGGGTGTGTGACACAAACGACACAGGGTGAAATGTGTTCCCTATATGAGTCTTCAACAGAAAATAGAGTATTTAGAAAAAAACTAGAAAAAATGCACTAGAAATAGTTGCTTCAAAATAAACTTCAGAGTAAAATACACTATTTCACACAGAGTACTATTGCTGACCTTGCATAATATCTCTTTTAAAAAGATGACTGAATAACTGGCTTTTCTTTACAAAGAACTATTGAAATAAAACTCTAAGCAAATAAGAGTTTTGCAAATTTGTCTTGTCTTTTATTTTAGGCTTAATTAAACTTTTTTTTTCTTTTTCTGATGTTGGCAATGTTGTGTAATATGGCATGCAATGTCACAGGCCCTGTCAGGTGCAACCCTCAGGCTTCTCAGACCCTGAAATCTTCCCTTTAGTTGGCCAAAGCTCATTTCATTGTGTGCCTTGATGGGAAATCCCTTTATTGAGGCCTTGATGGGAACATGCAGTCTGCAGTGTATGGCACCAATGAGGGACTGTAAGTCATAATCGGCATGGTAATCATGATTGCATTATCTTCATTAAAAATTATAATATACCCTAAGTTGGCAACAAAAAAAAAAAAAAAAAAAAAAAAACTAAGAGCACTGAAAAAAAGATTTTTTGGTAAGGTAAATACTACTGAAAAAAACCCAATGTAATTTACAAGAAAAAGTTAGTTCAGGCAAGAATTAAAAAAAAAAAAAAAACTAAGTAAATTCCATATCAGTACTTCAAGCGAGTAGAAATGAAAGCATAAATATGAACTCAATAAAATAAAGTAAAAATTACTCAACTTTTCTGATACTGGGGTTCCCATCATGCACTGGACCTTGAATAATTAATGAGGTTCATTTTTCACTCGTTTCCAGCTGTATTTACACTGTTCTATCATTGATTTTGTTGTCAGGATTAGTATATTGCCATTTTGAGGAAATTTTCTGCTCAAAATGACACATTCAAACACAAAAACGATCCATCAAATGTTACCGTCATTGTGTATTGTCTACCAAGTATTGAGGTCTATGCATTCACATCATGCTTTAACATATGATATGATGAAGTATAAATTACTTAGATAGGCTAAGTAAAACATACTACAAATGACTAGTATAATTCAATAAAATTGTTTGAGTGAAATGTAATGCAAAGGAAATTACAACTAAATCGATATTAATCAACCTTTTACTAGCCAAGTTACTTATATTTTTTGTTACTTTTACTTAACTAATTTAAAGTTTACTTAATTCCATATTCCAAGTAAATTTTAACTTAAGATTTCTAATTAAAGCTACTGATAAATATGTTTAGGTTTTTACTTGGCAAATCTTTGTAAATTTACTAGCATTTTCTGAGTGGAAAAAGTTGCCTAGCTTTTTTCAAGTAAATCCTACTCCACATTTTTTTCAGTGAGCGCTACCCAGATAGCAAACTGACATTGAATCAACGTGGAAACATGACATCGAAACAACGTTGATCTGACATTGTTTTGCTCATCGAATTAACGTTGAACCAACGTCAGATGCGTCATTCTTTCAAAACTAACGGAAAATCAACTTGAAATCAACGCGTTGTTTCAACGTTATGACAGCAAACCAATTTTCAATTTTCATTTAGCTTTGAAGAATGCCGCGTCTGACGTTGGTTCAACGTTAATTCGATGAGCAAAATCAACGTTGTTTCAATGTCATGAGAGACGTCGTTTCCACGCTGATTCAATGTCAGTTTGCTGTCTGGGGTAAACTTTGTGAATGGCACGACAGAAAGCTTATCAAGTTCTCCGCACCTCCAATAGTGTAAAGGAAGCCACTCGCAAAGAATTTTAGGGCAATGCAAACACTTTGTGCTGTTGTTGAAGCCCGGCATCGAATCGAACATTAATGTGCAGTGTTGTAGTCGAGACCACCTCACTCGAGTCCGAGTCGACACCGAGTCCAGAGAGAGTCGAGTCCGAGTCGAGACCGAGACCAGAGACGGTCGAGTCCGAGTCCATAGAGAGTCGAGTCCGATTCGAGTCCGAGACCAGTGAGGGTTGATTACCTAATTTACTTTTATTTACTTAGAGAAATCCTTTTTTTTTTTTTTACTGAATTTACTTAGAGTTTAAGAAATATGATCAGTTTAGGGTAAAACGGCCACATAGTAGGTGGTGTTAAAAGTAATTTTATTACAATTTGTCATGCGCAGTTGCGCCCTAGAAAATCACCAATCACTGGGCGTGTCAATCAATTTAAAGAAATATTTTATTAACATACATTAATAATCATGAAAAATATTTTTAATTGAACTTGAAAGTGATTATTGATGTTCCTCCCCCTCAAAGGGTAGTGTGGTCTATGATCCAGACTTTGATGTTTTAATGAGATCGGGCACTTGTGCAAGCTGTGCAAAGCCATCAGTGCCAATGCCAAGCTGGTGAAGCCTGGTGGAGCTCAGTGTTTGCCGTCAGGTGAGCGAGAATCATCCACGAGTTCTTCTCATATTCCCTTTCAGTCGGTCAGTTTTACCACGTCCCGTTTCTCTCTTTCAGGAAACAGCCTCACATCCATTCTGCCCTTACTTCACCCGGAGTGTCACTCTCTCCCCGAGCCCAACCTCTTGCCTGGCCAGCTGTCCCATGGTGCAGTGGGCATGCAGGGCGGGAGAGTGCACTGGATCTCTATGGCATTTGAATCAGTGAGTTCACTACTGCATTTCCATAGTTCACAGATAAATGTCATTTTATGGTGCATTTTCCCTGTTTAGAGAGTATGACAGCCAGTGTTGGGGAGAGTTATTTTTAGAGGTACAACAAATTACGGTAATGCTTCCTTTTATGGTACAGTACTTACAGTGTACAGTGTACTTACCTAGAAAGTACTGGCTAATATAAGGTAAGTACATGGAACTGGGGTAGGTTCAGGGTTAGTACTAGTTATTACCCAGTAATTGCAGTTACTAAAATAAGTACATAGTATTTACATGGGTAACTGGACTGTAAAAGGAAGCGTTACCCAAATTAAATTACTTTTTTATTGAAAGTAATGTTATGTTACTTTTATGTTACTTTTTATCACTTGGACTCTTTCAGGTCTTTGCATTGGTAATGTATTTTAACGCAGTAATGTATTCAACAACACAGCCTATATATATCATACACCTTGATTTTCTTTTAAAAACACATTTACAATATCATTATATTCTGACCACTTTGAATATTTCCTGATCACTACACTACAAAAAATCTCTTAAAATCCACCTGGGGTGAAAATTATATTTTTAATTGTTGTTATATGTTGTTTATATGTCTATGTGGTGTTTTAAAAAATGCTTTAAAACAAACCATGTGCAAATTCACAAGTCGACAGTGAACCAAAGACAGTCTCAAAAACACAATTTGAAATCGCTGGTGTTTCTGACGTCACAAACTACCTTGTAACCAATCAGATCATTGTGCCGGCAGGCTTTAGCATATCATTAACAGCGAACTAAGCCTCGAGAGATGCCAGGTTATGCCGGTGTATTTTTTATGCCGGAAGATTTAGCAATATTGCCGGTGTATGATGCATATTACGATGTTATGATGAACTATAAGCCTTTCTCTGACGTTCTGAGTTGTTTAAAGCGTTTCTGATGATTGTTAGAAGACAGACTGAGATGGCGAACGGGAACATGGTTTGTGCAACATTAGCTGTATGATAACATTGTCAAGCAAAACGTTAATCATATTAATTATCGTTATGTGTCCGAGTAAGTTGGCCGAGTAGATCTCTGATTTGGCGTACAGTAAGTGAGTGGAGACAGGGCTAATTAGCATATTCATGTTTCCACGTATACTGTAACTGAAGCAAGAGTGTAGAGTTACATTCAATATATTTTAAGCATGACATTTCTGAATATGTAATTTTGGTGATCAAATATGAGTTTTAAGGGATAAAATGATTGACTACAGGGGGACTTTAACATTACGGGTTTTATTACCTATACCTACTGTGCAACTATTGAATGTCATGCTGTGGTTGGGATTCAAACAAATAGCATATCCATAACATGGTGCCATTTACACACCGGGAGCTGAAGAGTAATATTCAGAGAGAAAAAAAATGTTTTTAAGAGGTTTTTGAAGGAGAGAAGAGTAACTAACAATCCCGCACTAGAAGATCGTAAGGAGCGACCAGGAGCATACGGCTGAAGTAAATCAGATAGGACCAAGGTTATGAGTTTTGTAAGTGAGAATTAGCACCTTGAAATTTATTAGCAAGAAAACGCTTGAAAATCAATCACAAAAAAAAGTGATCAAGCAGGCTGCAGAGTTTTGATCATATTGTAATCGTCTGATATTTTTAGCTGAAAGGCCACAATGAAGTGAGTAATCTATTTGAGATGTGACAAAGCCATGTGCAACAGTTTCAGCATCCTGAGAGGATCGAAGACGAGGTGTGTTACGTAGGTGGAAAAAAGCTGTCTTTACCACTTTCAATGAGATTATTAAATGAAAGAGTGGAATCAATAATAACTCCAAGATTTCGAACTATCGTAGAAGGCATTATCAAGTCACCATCCAAATCAATCATTTGAGCAGATAGTTTCAACTGTTGATAGATTCAGTATTAGCTCAGTTTTACCTGAGTTAAATTTAAGGTATTTTGCCTCCAGCCAAAGCTTGAGTTCCTTGATGCAAGTTAATGTAGGTGGAAGCAAACACTGACGTGGGAGTTGTACTAAAATAAAACTGAATGTCATCAGCAGTGGAAGATAAACCTAGCCTGGCTAACGTCAGACCACGTCTCATTGACATTGAGACTTGGTCTGGGAACCACATGTTCATTTTCTCGTATTCGAGGTGTGGTTTACGAATGCCCAGAGCCGTTAATTGGGTGCTACGAATCTCTATCAAATGCGCCTGTAGTAGCTCATAGCCAATCGTTTCAATTATACCAGATGGCGTATGTAGAGCGAAAGACGAGGAAGAAGACGATGGGTCTTAGAGATTTATTTGCGTTCTTTCTAAACTACTGAACAACATCCAAGGCTGCATTGAAAGGTAACTTCACGTCTGCTGCCATGTTGGATCCATAAACAAACTGCTTCGGTGTGTTGCATAGACATCGTCATCATCTTGCTGCTCCCTCTCTACACTTAAGTAGCCCATTGAGTTTTAACAGACCCTCTAAGGCATGCATGGGGTTAGGCAGAGGGTTATTGAGATTGAATGGGGGAATATCACGTAAAAGAAAGGCAATGCTTCAATCGCACTATGATTGGTTTGTGCAATAAATCCCGCTTCTTGTATTCATGCCCGTTCACGAATCATTCTGAATGAACAGCATTATGGCGTCAACATTAATGGAAGACTGGTTAAAAGGTAGGTAAACAACTCACACACTTAGATATCACCGCTTTATGCCATGTCAAATCATGCCATGTTGGATCCATAGGTATAAACAAATTGCTTCGGTGTGTCACATAGACGTCGCAATCGTCTCGCTGCTCCCTCCCCGTTTTGTGATTGGTCCCCTCGCTAAGACGAAAATCTGGTCTATGGTATCCAGGCTGCCTAGCACCGTGAATAAAATCGCCCTGCTCCTGGGGAAACCCAGGCTAAGATAAACCCATAGTTTTTGATTATTTGTCCAATTGGTAACATATAAGTAGCGAAAAGAAGAGGGCCCAAGACAGAACCTTGAGTTAACCTTGATTTGTGCTTCTGGTAACAAATTGTTGCCTCCCTGTCAAAGAGAAGGAAAACCAGTCAAAGGCTGTGCCAGTTATTCCAATTGCTGATCGAACTGCATTAACTACTGCATCCCTATACTGCTGAATGTGTTCAGTATATGCCAAGGAGTGAACAATAATGCCAGGTTTCTTATAAAACCTTTCTAGCTGGCAGCCCTTGGTTTTCATTTCCCTTAGCTCAGTGTTGAACTGCGGAGAAGTGCAAGAGGATGGAACGTATCTAGATTTTAAGGGGGCATATTGATTAAAAGTAGAAATACTTTCATCATAGACATTAAGAATATCTACTGCACTGGGAAGACTGAAACAGGCAGAAAGTATTATAAGTACATAGTATTTTATATCATAAAATTGACCCGTGACTTGAAATGGCAAATATTCAAATGATGTCACATCATGGAAAGCAGACCCAGACCCCCTCCCCCACCTCCACTTCGGGTCTTAGTCAAAATACCAGGAGGAGAGTGCAAATTGAGTTCAACAAAGTCATTTAATGTTTTCCAGGCTTCTGTGAGCATCAGCATATCAGAGTTATTATCAGAAATTAGGTCCCGGAGAACCAGTTAATGAACGAGTGTTGAGTAGGGCGAATTCCCACACTGCTGGAGACTCTTGTTAAGCACAGAGTCATTTCGGATCTCTTCTAGTGGCTTTAGAGAGGATAAGCAAGCTCTGCGATGTCCTTAGAAGATGATTTCTGTGTGCTTAAATTAATCTGTGAGACCAGATAGAGGGAATGGAAGCAGGCGAAGTGCTGTTCTTTCTAATAAATATAATAGAACATGATATATTCTTGGATGAGTAGCCTAGTCTAAGTCCTAGTCTAGTCTAGTCTAGTCTATTGCGCAGAGAATTGGTCCATTCAGTCCGGCTTATAAAAGCCCAGAAGTAACGCTGTATACAATTAATTAATAACCTGATTCTGTGTTTCGGTGCAGGTGGTCAGAGTACTGACGACATGTGAGAAGTGCTAATACGCAAGAAAAAGTGAGGGCACTTAAAATAAAGAAGTGCCAGGGGTGTTTCCTCTGAGGAGGCAAGGGAGGCAGTGCCTCCTCAAAAAATTAGATGAGAAGATAATCCATATTATAAAAATAAAACATGCAAATATTACGAAACGTGACATTAAAAAGCGTATAAATCACTGTTTCTTCTAAAGTAACACTTAAGTGGCCAATTGAGTTTTAACAGACCATCAAGCGTGCATGGGGTTTGGCGTTGCAGAGGGATATTGAGATTGAATGGGGGAAAGTCACGTAAGAAAAGGCAATGCCTCAGTCGCACCACGATTGGTTTATGCGATAAATCCTGCTTCTTGTTTTCATTCCCGTTCACGAGTCATTCAGAATGAACTACATTATGGCATCAACATTAATGGAAGCCTGATTAAAAAGTATGTAAACAACTCACACACTTAGATATCACCGCTTTATGTCACGTCAAAATAAAACTTGAAATGTCCTAAAACCATGACGACTGTGTTTTTTTTTTAAGGAAGCAATCAGCTTGGTGAAATTAAAGGACATCTTCGTGTCTGTGATCAGTTGTTTATCGAGCTTGATGACTGAAAATAAGTTGACTATTAAAAAAACAGCTGAATACTAAAGGATTATTAGGAACACCTGTTCAATTTCTCATTAATGCAATTATCTAATCAACCAATCACATGGCAGTTGCTTCAATGCATTTAGGGGTGTGATCCTGGTCAAGACAATCTCCTGAACTCCAAAGTGAATGTCAGAATGGGAAAGAAAGGGGATTTAAGCAAGTTTGAGCGTGGCATGGTTGTTGGTGCCAGACGGGCCGGTCTGAGTATTTCACAATCTGCTCAGTTACTGGGATTTTCACACACAACCATTTCTAGGGTTTACAAAGAATGGTGTGAAAAGGGAAAAACATCCAGTTATGCGTCAGTCCTGTGGGCGAAAATGCCTTGTTGATGCTAGAGGTCAGAGGTGAATGGGCCGACTGATTCAAGCTGATAGAAGAGCAACTTTGACTGAAATAACCACTCGTTACAACCGAGGTATGCAGCAAAGCATTTGTGAAGCCACAACACGCACAACCTTGAGGCGGATGGGCTACAACAGCAGAAGACCCCACCGGGTACCACTCATCTCCACTACAAAGAGGAAAAAGAGGCTACAATTTGCAAGAGCTCACCAAAATTGTACAGTTGAAGACTGGAAAAATGTTCCCTGGTCTGATGAGTCTTGATTTCTGTTGAGACATTCAGATGGTAGAGTCAGAATTTGGCGTAAACAGAATGAGAACATGGATCCATCATGCCTTGTTACCACTGTGCAGGCTGGTGGTGGTGGTGTAATGGTGTGGGGGATGTTTTCTTGGCACACTTTAGGCCCCTTAGTGCCAATTGGGCATCGTTTAAATGCAACGGCCTACCTGAGCATTGTTTCTGACCATGTCCATCCCTCTGATAGCTACTTCCAGCAGGATAATGCACCATGTCACAAAGCTCAAATCATTGATGAGATGATGATCATCATTGATTGATGAGATTTATACTTTAACGTAAAAATATCAAATAGAATTGTATTTTGTTTCTTTTTATTTTCTATTTTAATGTAGGCCTAATTTAATGTGTATTTAACTTGGAAAGTGTGACAACATTAAGTGTAAATGGGATGGGGCCAGAATTTACATTTAATAAAAAAAAATTAAAATAATAATAAACAAAAGAAAAAAAACTGTGAGGACTTCGCCTCCTCATTTCAGAACACCACTGCAACACTTGGTAACAGCATCATTTTGAATACTTGCAAGAATTTTAATGCAACTCTTTCTTCATTTTCATTGTCTCTATGATTCAGACCACCTACAAGGGAAAGTCTTCGTTTCAGACTCACTCTGATTTCCTACAATGGGAGAGTTTCCTGCAGAAGCAGCTCGCCTCACTTCCAGCGTCGTCAGCCTTGAGACGAGGCTTCCAGACCTGCCAACACTGGAAACAGATCTTCATGGAAATTATAGGCAAGAGAGCAAATATAGAACGTGGAAAAGACAGAAACCAGCTTTGTATAACAATGGCTCTGCTTGAACAAATGAGCAATTTAAGAGCGATTAGTCTGTGGCGCAGACATCATTAACACGAGTGCTCGTTAACCTCACTCTCAACAAATGCAATAATGAATCTGCATTCAGATTCTCTCTATTTATATGACATTCAACCTACTCTTTATGCACTGTAGGTGTAGAGAGCGCCCTCTACAGTCTCCTGCTGTCACTTGCCATCTGCATCGCAGCAGTAGCTGTGTTTACTGCACACCCACTTCTGCTGCTGCCAATCCTGCTGAGCATTCTGGGTATGTCATACCTTTGCAAACATTGAGTCACTGCACAAAATATTAACTATTAATATTATTTTTGTTAGTATATCATTTCAACCCAAAAAAATCACTGGAGGAAAATTAAGCCTGCATTTTACTAATATTATAATATATGCACATGCTTGTAAAATAACACTGATTACAGTACATGAGAATCATTGAGAATAATGAAAATGACTAAAATAAGATGCATTACTGCAGATGTGCTCTCAATTAAAAAAAGAGGTCTAAAAATAATTTAATTTTATTGTTACATGAAACGATTTACTTTATCCCCTTGAAATAGTTTACCACCGTTTTATTCTATGGCCAACTAATTTTCACTGAGGATACTTAAATGATGGAGTCATCAAATGCCTTTTTCTTTCATTCTGTTGAATTTAATTGACTCATGTAATATGTATTGATGGTGAAAATCATTGCCTTTTTGAAATGTGCAGCTTTATTCCCCTCTCATTTATATGTTAATACAATATACCAGACATGAGCGTAATTTAACTTGCTTTCAACCAGGAATATTATCACCAGTGATTACTCAGACTGAACGAATGTACAAATTAAGTGAAATGAAAAGAGACTCTGAAAACCATCCTACTTTCATGTCCAGATAAACAAGGAAATAGATTTCGAAAATGAGCAATGATGCTTGAATTCAAGTAGAGGAATGGATCAAATCAGTGAAAAGGACAAAAACAGAACCAGTGTTCATAAGCAGTTTAAAAAAGACCTATTATGCTTTTTATGAAAAAGTTCTGTTACAAAGCACAGTATCACTTTAAAGGGAGTTTTTCTTTATATTAGTGTCACTGTTTCTGAACTCCCTGAAACTCCTCCATAGTATTCTTGAGTTTTCTGAACGAACATGCGCGTCTCAATATTCGTTATTTAACTAATTCCCGCCCAAGGCAAAATTCTTTTTGAGAGCTATTCAATGTGTTAAAACTCGGTTATATGGTACTCAAAGCAGTTGACAAATCCCAGCTCAGGAGGAGGGGCTTCATATGGCACTTTTCCGCTGCATGGTTTTCGGTTCAGTCTGGCACGCTTTTGCGCTTTTCCACTGCATGGTACGGTACAGTATGGTTCGCTTCAGCTCGCTTTGAATGGTACCACCTCTGTTGAGGTTCCAAGCATACCGTACCGATACTAAATTGTGACGTGAATACACTGCAGATCACTGATTGGTCAGACAGAATTGTCACTACCAGCGTCATTGTATTTGCGAGACATCAAACCAACCCGCTAGATTTAAATGCCAGTAACAGCCACCGCTGAAGTTCCTGTTTTAAAACTACTTGCTTGAAGAAAAAAGAAAGTAAGAAAACTTCCAAAAAACAAATGGCTGAATCGTGGTCAGTGGACGAAGTGCAGACTGACATTCCTCTCGTTGCGGATAAACTGTAACGGTCAGACTATAATCCCACCCACTTTGAAGCGGTACGGTACTACCTGCAGTGGAAAAGCAAACCGAGCTAAAGCGAACCGAGCAGAGTTGTACCACGCAGTGGAAAAGCGAAGCGAGCCGAACCGTGACATGCCGAGCAGAACCGTACTGAGCTGTACCAAATCGTACCACGCAGTGGAAAAGCAAAGCGAACCGCGCCGAGCCGAGCCGTACCACGCAGTGGAAAAGCGAAGCGAGCCAACCGTGCCATGCCGAGCTGAACCGTACTGAGCTGTACCGAGTCGTACCACGCAGTGGAAAAGCAAAGCGAACCGCGCCGAGCCGAACTGAGCCGTACCGAGTCGTACCACGCAGTGGAAAGGCAAAGTGAACCGAGCCGAACCGTACTGAGCCGTACCGAGTCGTACCACGCAGTGGAAAAGCAAAGTGAGCTAAAGCGAACCGAGCCGAGCCGTACCACTCAGTGGAAAAGCGAAGCGAGCCGAACCGTGCCATGCCGAGCTGAACCGCACTGAGCCGTACCGAGTCGTACCACGCAATGGAAAAGCAAAGCGAACCGCGCCGAGCCGAACCGTACTGAGCCGTACCGAGTCGTACCACGCAGTGGAAAAGCAAAGCGAACCGCGCTGAGCTGAACCGTACTGAGCAGTACCACGCAGTGAAAAAGCGAAGCGAGCCGAACCGTGCCATGCCGAGCCGAACCATACTGAGCCGTACCGAGTCGTACCACTCAGTGGAAAAGCGGAGCGAGCCGAACTGTACCATGCCAAGCCGAACCGTACTGATCCGTACAGAGTCGTACCACGCAGTGGAAAAGCAAAGCGAACCGCGCTGAGCCGAACCGTACTGAGCCGTACCGAGTCGTACCACGAAGTGGAAAAGCGAAGTGAGCCGAACTGTGCCATGCCGAGCCGAACCGTACTGAGCCGTACCGAGTCGTACCACGCAGTGGAAAAGCGAAGCGAACCGTGCCGCGCCAAGCCGAACCGTTCTGAGCCGTACCAGCAGTGGAAAAGCGCCATTAGATCTTCATTGAACTATATTGATAACTTGCGACCATAGTTTTTCTTGAAAAACAAGCATGCATCCAAGCATAAAAACCCATTCTAGTAGACCCCAAAACAAAACCAAGACTTGTAATAGGCATAATAGGTCTTAAACCTTGAAATGACTTCATAATGCGTGTGTGTGTGTTGGCACTGGCAGGTATGGTGTGTCTGGTGGTGGCAGTGATGTATTGGCTCGGGTGGGAAATGGGTGCTGTTGAAGCCATCTCTCTCTCCATATTGGTGGGCTCTTCGGTGGACTATTGTCTGCATCTAGCGGAAGGCTATCTACTGGCGGGGGACCCTGAAACTTCAGTACTGGCCAATCACAGTTCGGTATGATTTACAAGTATCCATTACTCAACAAATGTGTCAAAATACATCTCCTGTGATGGTGAAATAGAACTGTTTTCATGATTTTTTCACATCCCTGATTGTTTCATAGATAGTGATCTGGGCACGTAACACCAGAGCTTAGTTGGATCCCGGTTTGGGACATCACTTGAACAGTTAAGACTCTGGGATTTCCTCCCACCATTGTGCCCTAGAGCAAGGCACTGAACCCTGGCGCGCTTCAGGGGAGTCATTTATATTGGTGTAGGATAAGCAAGCCTGGATAATACAGTCGCAGTTGTGTACGTCAGGTGCCATTTTATATGGTATTATACATAATAGCATACAGAGGACTTAATGAAGCCCTCTATAAATAATGGATTATTGATTGATTGTTGTTGATATATTATAACACAGTAATAATTTTAGGACTTTTAGGTGTGTTTGTGCCATGATTACTATATGACCACCTGGATGTTTTACTCACATGTCACGTTTTACTCGAGACAACAACTGTGGCTAAAACTAAAAACTGCTTGAAGTTTATTTTACAATATGTACTGTAAGGTAAGTACATGGGTTAAGTTCAGGGTTAGTACCTAGGTAATACTCAGTTAGTGTCATTACTACAATAAGTATAGTATGTTAATGCAAAACAGGACTGTAAAACAAAGTGCTTCCTAAAAACTGTGTAGACACGAACACTAGCCATTCTGACTGCAGTGCCAGGGAGAAAACCTGCTGTTACTGAGAACAAACCCAGGAGAAATGTCAACATACTGATGAGATAAACACGTCTGATCCTATATTCCGCTGTCCCTACCAGTCCTTTCCTCAAGCCCTAAGTATTGTGAATTTAATTGCTTACAGAGTTGCAAAACAGCTAAACATGATGGGCCATTTACATTTGAATTAAGCGATAGTAGGTCTATGAGACGAGGAAGTCAATTTTGAAAACATGACACCAAAGTTAGAGTCGTGAAACAGAAAGAAGACGACAAGGTGGGAGTGTTATTTTACGTGAGGTGAATGTTAAGAGATTTCTCAAGTGTCATTTCTTCTGCTTGGGCTTACAGGAGTCCTCCATCAAACGGCAGCTACGGACCCTTGAAGCAGCCAATCACGTGGGTGTTGCCATAGTCTCTAGTGCCGTCACTACAGTGATCTCAACCATTCCACTCTTTTTTTGCGTCATCGTGCCTTTCGCCAAGTTTGGTCAGATTGTGGCCATCAACACGGCAATTTCCATCGCGTTCACTCTCACGGTCACTACCGCGCTCCTGGCGACAATGGGACCCGCCGACTTCACCCGGACACCCAGAGCCGTGCTCAAAGCCGCTCTGGTGGTCCTGATCATGGGTGTCTGTGGAGGTCTGCTTTGGTGGACCGGATCACAGTTTGCTCCTGACACACTGATCTAAATCACACGGCGAACCCGTTTCAGGCCGAGGAACCTCATTCCAGGTGGATTTCAAGTGTGCATCTGTGATTTGTTTGTGACAGTGAGGCAACATACGTGAACATGAACTCATTGGCAAGCAAGTTTGGGAAAATGAAGTATTTAACATATGTGGCACACTGTTAGAAGTTAGGAAACCCTGTACGTGAATAGTGAACAGTCTGCATGAAGGTAGTGAGCCCTGACTGACTTGGGAGATACGTCGGACACATTTAGGTGAATGACACTGTCTTGCCATGAATAGATCTGTCAGGGACTTGCATTAATGTGTGACCAAAAGTGTTGATTATTCCTCGATATTTTGTTTTATTCACAACATGGAATGAAGGGATTTAGAGGATGTGATGACATTGGTTCAAGTGTGAAGAATGCCTGAAGTCTCAGAGGAGAAGAACATGAATTCTGTGAATTCATCTCACGTGCGGGAGCAGGACAACAGTGAAGGAGAAAGTCTAAGATCAAGCTACTTTTCACCACCCTTGAGGGATGTTGCAACAGGGTTGGTGTTTAACTTGAGAGTTACTTATTTGAACCCCAAATGTTGAAGTCCTACTGTACATTTTGGTTGAAGTCAACAAGAAATGACATTCACAAGTCGTTTTACTTTTGCAATGCAACGTACATCTTTTTGAAGAGTTTGCAGAGACTCGTTCCTGGGTCTACATATTTTGTTGGTCCTGGAACAACATTTCTGGTCGAAAATTTTGTCCTAACTATATCTCTACCCATAAACCTAACCCTACACATAACAAATGATAACACTGACTACGTTTACATGCAGCCAATTTTCGGGTTATGGTTGGGTTAAGATCAATATTCGGGTTTCTGAAACATTAGGAATAACCCGTTTACATGCGTGAGCAGAGAGAGTTTCTCCTGTATACATGGAATTGCAATATCCCGATGTAGACGGCGACGCGCAGTTAGCGTCTAGACATACGGATAACCTAAAGATGCAATATGCGTCATTTCCGATTCTTCTTCCTGTATCCAAAGACAACAACAACAGCAGCAGGCGTTCAACTATAATGAATAGTTCAGGGCAGATAGCGGTCGCCTTTGTTTGCGCTTTGATGCTGGTAACGTTACTGAGCTCGCTTCAAAAGTATGTTGTGCTGTGTCTCGCCATGTTTACTTCCAGTATACGGCACGCTGATTTTTGTATGCACAGAGAAGTTTCTCTACTCAAAAGACCAAGATGTCTTGCGAATAGAACATGCGCAGAACACAAATCACTATGGGGATATGCCGATACGCGTTTGCATGACCAAAAATTCGGGTTAGAAAAGGGGTACCCCAGGTAGAATCTCCCGGTTTTTAAAATCCGGGCTTTGAGCATAGCATGGTGTTTACATGGCCATTCGCGACCGGGTTATTGCTAATATCCCGGTTTTGAACGCTGCACGTAAACGTAGTCACTGATGTAGGAGCACCTAACCCTAACTGTAAGCCTAAACAACTGAGATGGTCCTCACTGCAGAACATGAAATCCACGGGGAGGAGTCGGATCCAGGTCTAACTCCTCCCATCTTACATATACCTAAACCTACCCAGCTCCACCCCCTGATCCCTAACCCCACCTCTAAATCTACCCAGCTCCACCCCCTGATCCCTAAACCCACCTCTAAATCTACCCAGCTCCACCCCCTGATCTCTAAACCCACCCCTAAACCTACCCATCCCCCCGATCCCTAAACCCACCCCTAAACCTACCCAGCTCCACCCCCTGATCCCTAAACCCACCCCTAAATCTACCCAGCTCCACCCCCTGATCCCTAACCCCACCTCTAAATCTACCCAGCTCCACCCCCTGATCCCTAAACCCACCTCTAAATCTACCCAGCTCCACCCCCTGATCTCTAAACCCACCCCTAAACCTACCCATCCCCCCTGATCCCTAAACCCACCCCTAAACCTACCCAACTCCACCCCTGATCCCTAAACCCATCCCTAAACCTACCCAGCTCCACCCCCTGATCCCTAAACCCACCCCTAAACCTACCCAGCTCCACCCCCTGATCCCTAAACCCACCCCTAAACCTACCCAGCTCCACCCCCTGATCCCTAAACCCACCCAGCTCCACCCCCTGATCCCTAAACCCACCCCTAAACCTACCCAGCTCCACCCCCTGATCCCTAAACCCATCCCTAAACCTACCCATCTCCACCCCCTGATCCCTAAACCCACCCCTAAATCTACCCAGCTCCACCCCCTGATCCCTAACCCCACCTCTAAATTTACCCAGCTCCACCCCCTGATCCCTAAACCCACCTCTAAATCTACCCAGCTCCACCCCCTGATCTCTAAACCCACCCCTAAACCTACCCATCCCCCCTGATCCCTAAACCCATCCCTAAACCTACCCAGCTCCACCCCTGATCCCTAAACCCATCCCTAAACCTACCCAGCTCCACCCCCTGATCCCTAAACCCACCCCTAAACCTACCCAGCTCCACCCCCTGATCCCTAAACCCACCCCTAAACCTACCCAGCTCCACCCCCTGATCCCTAAACCCACCCAGCTCCACCCCCTGATCCCTAAACCCACCCCTAAACCTACCCAGCTCCACCCCCTGATCCCTAAACCCATCCCTAAACCTACCCATCTCCACCCCCTGATCCCTAAACCCACCCCTAAATCTACCCAGCTCCACCCCCTGATCCCTAACCCCACCTCTAAATTTACCCAGCTCCACCCCCTGATCCCTAAACCCACCTCTAAATCTACCCAGCTCCACCCCCTGATCTCTAAACCCACCCCTAAACCTACCCATCCCCCCCTGATCCCTAAACCCATCCCTAAACCTACCCAGCTCCACCCCCTGATCCCTAAACCCATCCCTAAACCTACCCAGCTCCACCCCCTGATCCCTAAACCCACCCCTAAACCTACCCAGCTCCACCCCCTGATCCCTAAACCCACCCAGCTCCACCCCCTGATCCCTAAACCCATCCCTAAACCTACCCAACTCCACCCCTCAGATCTGAATTCGACTCCGCCTCCTGGATATTGTGCACTGCAATGAGGTGCTACTGAAACAACTTGACATTAAAGGGATAGTTCACTTTGAAATTAATTTTTGATATGTTTTAGCTTACCTCAAGGACATCCAAGATGTAGGTGTCTTTGTTTCCGGAGCATTTTCAATTTTGACATTTTTTAGTCAAACCGTTGTTGTCTGTCAGTCATATAATGCAGTTTTAGGGGGTCCACCTCAAAGAGCATGCACAGAGAAGTCAAAATTAATAACTCGTGAATGTAAGTACACACTGATGGCCTAAGACACGAAACGAGCGGTTTGTGTGAGAAAACGAACAGTATTTATATAGTTTTTACCTCTTGTTAACAGCCGCATATGCAATATGCGTAGGAAAGGAACTTTTTTTCCCCTAAATCAATCTCATTATAAAACGGCTATTTTATAGTTTAGTGAATTGGTGTTGAATTCATAAAAATTAATTTGTACAATTTTTAGGGGAAAAAAGCATGAAGGTCCACCCCCTAAAAAACCCTCAGAGGAACGCAAGAAGATCATATGAAAATGTATGAATGAGATTGTGAGATTGCAACCAATACATGACATAGTTGTGAGTTTCCATGCGAGTGTTGGTTTTCTCTTCGTATAACATGTCCAATAAAGCCAGGAATGTGATTTGATTTCATGTTGACTTTAAGGAACAGAAACAAAGGCCCTCATTTTTAAAATGCTGCATAGAAACAGTCCAACATTTGATCTTACGATGAATTCTCAAATTCAGAGAACGTACACGTGCACTAAAAACGTATTCTCGACCCACAAAGAAAAAGTGTGTACGTCTGCTTTTGCACAAACGCACATTTTAGAAATGAGGCCCCAGATCTCTCAAACATATAGGATGCTCTATTTCTTATAACAGCCAACATTTTTCCTACCTTTATCTGTACATTGTTTTGTATTTGTCAGAAAAAACGTTGAAGAGGGTTGCAGCAGTACCGATCGTACTGCCTAGGGCACTCAAAGTAAACATGATGAAAAGGAGATTTTTTGTGTGTCTGGATTTTGTAAATGTAAAATCATGGTGAATTTCATGCTGGCTTTTGTAAGATTCTGGTGAAACAAACATTGAGTTCTGCAGAGTAATGCTTTGCTTCTGTTGTGGTTTGTTAAAATCCCCAGTGAAACCATGTTTGCGTTTGTGTTTCTGCACACCAAACGGATCCACTTTACCCGATGTGTCTTTTATCTTTTTTGATTGTTGCCAATTTATCTGTCTTTCAAAACATACAGACACACAAAGTAACAATGGTCGCATGCAACCTTCAATCGGCCTGCTCATTTGACCTCTGGAAATAATACTGCAGTTCAGCAGCAATCCACTTCTAGACACTCGCTGTCCTCCTAAAAACTCTCCATTGCCCAATGTGTGTGCAGGAATTTACAAACCACACAGAATTCACCTTCACAGATCTCAGTTCATGATAAAGGATTATTAGAGAGAAATATTCACATATTAAAGAGATCATCATTTACTCACCCTCAAGTTGTTCCAAACCTGTGTGAGTTTATTCTCTTCTGCTGAACATAAAAGATGATATTTTGACTTTGACTTCCATAGTATTTGTTTCCTGCAACGAAAGTCAATGGCAATCATCAACTGTTTGAACTAAGTGATGACATAATTTTCGTTTTTTGTGTTTTTTGTTTTTTTTTTTTTTTTGGGGGGGGGGGGGGTGATTTTCAATTTTCACCTTAAAATTATCTAGAAAATAATTTTGCATCAAGAAAATAAAACCTATTTCATTTTTTTTAATACAACAATACAAAAATATTTTAGTACAATAAGTATGACGTCTGATTACAAATACACAATGGCAATATACACTCGCCTGGAGGATTATTAGGAACCACTAATTTCTCATTAATGCAATTATCTAATCAACCAATCACATGGCAGTTGTTTCAATGCATTTAGGGGTGTGGTCCTGGTCAAGACAATCCTGAACTCCAAACTGAATGTCAGAATGGGAAAGAAAGGGGATTTAAGCAATTTTGAGCGTGGCATGGTTGTTGGTGTCTGAGTATTTCACAATCTGCTCAGTTACTGGGATTTTCACACACAACCATTTCTAGGGTTTACAAAGAATGGTGTGAAAAGGGAAAAACATCCAGTATGCGGCAGTCCTGTGGGAGAAAATGCCTTGTTGATGCTAGAGGTCAGAGGAGAATGGGCCGACTGATTCAAGCTGATAGAAGAGCAACTTTGACTGAAATAACCACTCGTTACAACCGAGGTATGCAGCAAAGCATTTGTGAAGCCACAACACACACAACCTTAAGGCGGATGGGCTACAACAGCAGAAGACCCCACCGGGTACCACTCATCTCCACTACAAATAAGAAAAAGAGGCTACAATTTGCAAGAGCTCGCCAAAATTGGACAGTTGAAGACTGTAAAAATGTTGCCTGGTCTGATGAGTCTCGATTTCTGTTGAGACATTCAGATGGTAGAGTCAGAATTTGGCGTAAACAGAATGAGAACATGGATCTATCATGCCTTGTTCCCACTGTGCAGGCTGGTGGTGGTGGTGTAATGGTGTGGGGGATGTTTTCTTGGCACACTTTAGGCCCCTTAGTGCCAATTGGGCATCGTTTAAATGCCACGGCCGACCTGAGCATTGTTTCTGACCATGTCCATCCCTTTATGGCTGTTTATGGCTACAGTACTTCCAGCAGGATAATGCACCATGTCACAAAGCTCAAATCATTTCAAATTGGTTTCTTGAACATGACAATGAGTTGACTGTACTAAAATGGCCGCCACAGTCACCAGATCTCAACCCAATAGAGCATCTTTGGGATGTGGTGGAACGGGAGCTTCGTGTCCTGGATGTGCATCCCACAAATCTCCATCAACTGCAAGATGCTATCCTATCAATATGGGCCAACATTTCTAAAGAATGCTTTCAGCACCTTGTTGAATCAATGCCACGTAGAATTAAGGGGGTCAAACACAGTATTAGTATGGTGTTCCTAAAATAATCCTTTAGGTGAGCGTATACTGGCAATGGTTGCATGGTTGGTTAAATGTGCTTAATTTTCTTTATGCAAAATATTTAGCAAAATAGATTTTTTTTGTTTTGATTTTGGGGTGAAATATGTCCCCGACATATTTTTTTCTACAAGATTCTCCTCAAAAAGACTTATGATGGAGCTAACATCAGTCTTTATGGGTACATCATAGAGTATCATATTCCCATTACAACAGTAAAATCAAAAATAAATCTTTTCACTATATTTCTAAATTTCACATTTATATTTGCAAATGCTGAAAATACTTGCTTGACTTTATATAGCTCTTCCCATCAATTCTGCTTAATTTTTAATGTTGGAAATGGTAGATGGGCATTAATAATGCACTGTGGTGACCATTCATAATTGATGATCCGTTATTTCGCAAATTCAATATGTGGTTTATTTAGAAATCCACACGGTCATCAAGATGAGCAGGAAGACAAACTCCATCCTCAATGTGAACTCAAGACCTTGAAACCATTAGAAAATAATAAAATTCTCTAAAACACAGGAATTTTCCCTTCAGTGTTGAGCTTATATTTGGAAAAAAACACCAGTTATATTACAAATAAAGAAAACAAAAAATCATTCAAAATTACATTAGACTGCTTGCCTAGTGTTTCCCTTAAATTTGCTTTCTTACATAGTGCTAACTGCTGTAATTGAATTGTTATATTTGGGCTTTTATTCAGTTAATTAAACGGTCAGTCCACAATTCCTGAGTCTACAAGACAAAACGTGACATGAAGCATTTCAAAATGAAAATAACATTTTATGAAATAGATGCACTTGCTAACACTATGTGCAATACATAGGTGAAAATTAGCTATACAATATAAATAAATTGCATCTTTTGTCTGCAATTACACATAGCCGTACTTCTCATCAAGTTATCTATGGTTTAGTGTACTTTGAATACATTAATACATATTTACATACATACATATGATAAAATGCATAAACATGTACCAAGTCTTGTGTGGGAAGGCCGGTCAGGGTGAACAGATCAAGCATATACACTATTATGCTGAGGTAACATTTCAGAAATGTGATAAAACAGATCATTTGAAGCCCACAAAACACTCTATTTCTAACAGGAAATAACATGGGCATTAAAAACATTAGGAGAATGTGCTTTGCTTAGCAAAATCTACAAGTGCTCCACTACTCTAAAAAGCTATGCTAGGAAGCATATTCAAATACAGAGATGCGAAATTGGCTATAGACGTCCTCTTGGACACACGAAATAAAATCCATTTGAAGAACTAGGATATAGTTGATCTTGAGCATAAAGCGTAACCATCCTTAGCTTGCAAGAACAAATACTGAGCAACTTGAGGCTTGAGGTGAACACGTGGCTCGAGGTGAACTGATTCAAAGTTCAGATGGAAGGCATTGCAGAAACGTCTAAAACCCTTTAAAACCCCCCAAAAAATGTTTCCTCTAAAAACCATAATCCTCATCATTTGCCTTAATGGATTCCACACACCCAAGTCAAAGAGTAGCCAAGTCCTGAAACGATTTAAATCTAGTGTCTTGAAATGATTCGGTGGCTAACGACAATCGGATATCCTGAACCTGAGATTTAAAAGAGCTTTAGGTAAATCCACAAAGGCAAACAGGTGTGAAATGATGTCATATGATGAAAAGAGCTGTTGAAACGGAGGAGACAAAGTCGACAGCCTTTGCGGGAGAGAAAGAGAGAGAGGTAGGGAGCAGTGATGTAGACTGCACACTTGGAAATGGAGTGCGGGAACACGTTAGATCAAATAATCAACCCTGGGGACAAGACTATTCAGCACTATTCAGCACAAACTTGACATCTAACATCCTTTTTTTTCCAACTGACATTGGACATCAATGGAGAAAGAGCGATTTCAGGTGACTGACATGACTGGGGTTGCAGGGCTCATTTAAAATAGCACCATCCCACCAATCTCCCACACGCTGAGGTACGTTATTGGTACAAATTAAAATTTGTATAAAGTTAACAGTTTTTCCCATTGCCATTGATGTAAGAGCAACATCTACCTAGCAAAGGGGCACCTTAAGACTGCTAATTCCAGGTTTTAACTCAAAATCGTATTGCTGCACAGACAACAGACCTTAGTCAGAGTAGACGCCATATTTAAAAAAAAAATCATTTACTCACCCTCAAGTTGTTCCAAACATTTTTTTCTTCTGTGGAACCCAAAAGAACAATATTTCAGAGTTCGCAGATTAGTCCATACAATGAAAGTCAATGGAGTCCAATGTTATGTTGTTTCGGACCCCGGCGACTTTCATCCGTTATTCCAAATTGCTTCTTTTGTGTTTCGCAGAAGAAAGAACGTCATACAAGTGAGCAAATTATGATAGAATCTTCATTTTTGGTTGAACTACCTTTTTAAGGTCATACGTATATTTTTAAGCTTTTTGGAGTCTACCCTGGTCCCTGACTATGGTCCATACATGCAGCTTTCATACTATGACTCGTAATTTGTTAGGAAAACAAAAGAAAAAATGAAATTTGGGTCATGGGCTGCAAGGAAAGAGCATGCGAAATAGGAAAAAAGGCAAGAAGACAGCGTTGGAACATCGGGACACAAGAGTGTAATGTGATTGTGCCTAATTCATGATTGGCAAAGCAGAGAATGAGTGTTTTGAGGATAGAAGCATACTACCAGGACCTTGGACAAGATGTGTGCTTAAAGGGTTAGTTCACCCAAAAATGAAAATTCTGTCAGTATTTACTCGCCCTCATGTTGTTCCAACCTCGTAAGACCTTCGTTCATCTTCGGAACACAAATTCAGATATTTAAGATATTAAGATCGCTCCTGCATACAGTCCATAGGCTTCTTCAGGGAATGACTCTTGCTGGCATCGAAAATTCATTAAAGACATCGTTAAAATAGTCCAAGTGACTACAGAGGCTCAATTTTAACTTTATCAAACGACGAGAATACTTTTGTGCGCAAAAACAAACAAAAATAACGACTTTATTTCAACTATTCACTTCCTTCACCATGGGCCTGTAGTCAGTTAACGTAGTGTGATTGCGTAGAGCTACGTCACACGAAGGCTCACCATTGGCCGACGCTGGTCATGTGTGTGTGATGCGTGTGACGTACAATAACAGAAGCTTACGCTATTAAACTAGTAACCTGACTCGCGCAGAGGGAGAAATAAACGAATAGTTGAAATAAAGTCGTTATTTTTGTTGTTTTTTTGCGCACAAAAGTGTTCTCGTCGTTTTATAAACTTAAGATTGAGCCCCTGTAGTCATTTTAACGATGTCTTTAATGACTTTTCGAGGACAGCAAGTCATTCCCTCAAGAAGCCTATGGACTAGTATGCAGGAGCGATCTTAATATCTTAAATATCTGAATTTGTGTTCCGAAGATGAACGGGGTTGGAACAACATGAGAGTGAGTAAATACTGACAGAATTTTAATTTTTGGGTGAATTAACCCTTTCATCTAAGGTCAGCTGAACCAAATTTAGAATATTCCACCATTTTGTTTTTATGCAAAAAACAATTAACAGCCATCAGACATGGGCCACGTTTTGTTTATTAGTCTTTTAATACGATAACTGCTTCTGGAAAACCTCCTGGAGAGTGATAATATCGGGCAGGGAACCTTCTGTACTAGTGGCCAGGAAAAAGCGAGTTATTACAAATGCTGGTGCCATCACTTCCACGTTTCCTTCTAGCTGTACCACATGCATCTCTTTGACATACAGTGTCATTTGCTCAAGTAACGACAATAAAAACCGGCCCACAATCCCCAACGAGACTCGTTATGAACAAGCAATGCCAATAATGTCAAGAAGAGATGATTGGTTCCACACAGTGCAGCGGTAAATCTCACATTTCAAGGTTGGAAAACCTGCAAGGAACCCCGTCCTGAACGCCCCGCTCCACTCATTTCTCACTTCCTCTATCCCACGCTTGCACAGATGATTGGTTTGGTTGACTGCTTGGTTCTCCTGCAGGAGTTACTCAGTGTATTTGTGTTTTTCAAACGCACTCTTGGCTCATGAAAGATGAAAAATGGGGGGCGGGGTTCCAGTAGCTGACCAACTACACCCACCCTCCCATACAATAATCCCTTTCGATTTTGCCCCTATATTGGTATCCAGCAACTGAATACATTCCACCCCCTTCCCCCCTCCACATCTTTCCCCGAATTTAATAATTAAAAAAAGGTAAAAACAAGGTCTACTGCGGAATGGCTTTACTCCTCACAGTCATTAGGGGATGCCAGAACCCCTGTGAACTACTGAGGTGCGGTTGGCGTTCTTGCGGCTGGTCCGTCGAGTCTTGGTGTTCTTTGCGGCCGGGGGGCTCCGAGCGATGGGCGAGACCCTCCCCCTGGGGCCTTTTCGCTTCCCCCTAGGCCCTGCATGGCCCCTCCCGGCCACTAAGGGTCACTTCTTACGGGAGTGGAGTGTGTCCTGAAACTTGGTGCTGGTGTAACGCACGTGGAAGCCCTTCTTATTGATGGTGTCGTCTGAGCGAAATTTGATGACGATGGAGTCGCCAGCAGAATAGATCTCCTCTGGAGGCTGGAACAACAAAGACAGAGCCCGATATCAACATTTGAGCACACTGGATATTCCCTTTTATTACATTAACCTAACGTCATTATTATCAAATACTTTAAAATGTCAATCAATAGGATCATTTTTTGTGTATCTCAGTGCCCTGAGTAACATTGAGTCGACAAACGCTGGAAAACCCATGAGCCAGAACTTGAAGACTGACGCGCGTAAAAAACAAAAGTTTGAAACGAAATTTACGCGCGTCAGAATCGAAATCCGTTGGCGCCAATTCACGCCAAAGTTCAGATTTTTCAACTCGGGCGGCAGACGCGAATTCGTGTCAAACGCGTGAATGCACAAATGGCACTAACTAAATCATTCGCGCGTAACGCGTGAATGAGGCGTATTCGCGCCTTCCGCGCCGCGCTCCACGCCTCATTCGCGCCGCAGGAATATTTTACGCGCGTAACACGTCTTTGCATTGACTTAACATTGAAATCATTCGTGCCTGACGTGCTATTCGCGTCCGGTGTGAACGTAGCATAAGACTATGTGTCATATTACTAGAGAGCAGAGCAGCACCACACCAGGAGGGATGAATGCCATCTCTTTTCAACAGGTCAGGTCTGCCCCAAAAACTTTTCCAATTGTCTATGGACCCAATTTTATTGTGTGGACACCACAATCAGCCATTGAGTGAGGACAGTCTGCTAAGTATCTCATCACTCCGGCGAACAGGAAAGGGCGCCAGAGCAAATTACAATGTCTGACATCATACTCGAGAGTTCACACACCTCTTTAATGTTATTTTTAGTTTTCTCCAATTTTAACATGCTAGCATCAGAATATTTTGTAGTCCCAGTAGAATATTTTCTAGGTAATTTAAATGGCACTTACACAGTAATTTTGTGAGGTTGTTTTCTTAAGCCCAAAGTACACTTCAGTTTATTTTTGCAAATGCTTCGAATATGTGTGCATTGGACTGCCAAATCTTTCAAAGTATACTACATTTGATGTGTGCGAACACAGGCACTCAACGCGTGAACACTACAGTTTCCATTGTCTGCGCTATTTCTCTCTAGCCTGACTACGTCACACTTCCTACTTCCGCTAAATTAATTTCGCTCCTGTAGTCAGTCTGAGATAGCAGTCTATCTTTCAGTTTTCCACCGGTCTTCGGACGGCTGGCCAATCAACGAACAGAGGGTGTACGTGACGTAGACGCTAAGCGCCGAGTTTTACAATTTGTAGGTTAGAGAAATCGAAAACCGAAACGACCACGGAAATGGGGAACGAGACACGGGATGCTTGCACCTTTCTTTTCCAGTCCTTAAAGGATAATTCCAGTATTTAACACCTTGAGTCTATTTTGTAGTTTGTTTTGAATGAAATAGAGGGGTGGACTTAGAAATTTTGACAATGGGTCCTGTCTCGACTTTTTGACTTTTTTTTTAGAATCGCCTGTGACAGCTTTAGACTGGCTGTCTATGGGCATGCACAAACATGTCCTTAAAACAACCCTTAACGTTCATTTTCAAAACTGTGCAACTCACCGAATGGTTGGTGGTGTTCGTTGATGATTAAAAACAAATATATCGGCGCAATGTATGCTTTCAATCAGTGTTGTTTGCTATTGTGGAACTATTTATTCAGATACCTCACAACCGCGTATAAACTTCCGCTCGATATTTGAGCCTGAAGCGTTAGCACACTCCCGACCACTTGATGGCGACAACCAGGACGCTGTACGGAACACGGTGTCTAGCGCACCGTAAAAAAAGTGCGGGAGCACAGTTGCTCTGCTCACGCTAGCCTTCTGAGAGACGGCGAACCGAGCGAAAAGACTACAACCAAATGTAAACAGACCCGTTTCCGGTAGCTAGCCTAGCGCAGTAATATCAACGAGTCCTCCAGCAGACATCAATGCGATTTAAAAAAATGACAAATAAAACACGACAGAAACGGTATTTCGCTACGCTACTTGTTTCAGAACATCAACGAACACCACCAACCACTCGGTGAGTTGCACAGTTTTGAAAATGAACGTTAAGGGTTGTTTTATGGACATGTTTGTGCATGCCCATAGACACCCAGTCTAAAGCTGTCACGGGCAATTCTAAAAAAGTCAAAAAGTCGAGACAGGACCCATTGTCGAAATTTCTAAATCCACCACTCTATTTCATTCAAAACAAACTACAAAATAGTACGGTGGCCGAGAGGTGCAAAACAAATCACAATTATGAAAACAAAAAAACAAGTCAGAAAACACAACGACAATTCAGAAAACAAAATAACAATTCAGAAAACACAACAACAAATCTGAAAACAAATTAACAAATCAGAAAACAAAAATAAATCTGAAAACAAATTAACAAGTCAGAAAACACAACGACAAGTCAGACAAAACGGAAAAGGTAGGTATATGTGGCGAATGGAATACTGATCGCTGATTGGACGAGACATCTGTCAATCAAGACATACAGAAAGTACAGCAGACTGCGCCTGCGGCAGAAGAAAGATTGATTCGCATGTGTATGTGTAAATATTAGCTGTCTATTTAGCCGGCTAATTTAGTGATATTATGGAGAACAAAACTTTTCAAATTAAAATCTTCCTACCACTATTAGTAAACGCAACTCCTTTAAGCTTGCGTTCGGTTATCCACTGGACCGCGCTGCTTAGTTCAAAGTAAACTAGTGAAACAACTGAAACCAGCGCTATTTTGTTCTCTATTTGTTCTTACTGACCGAGAAACAGCTTCAGATGATTCAGTGACAGAACGGTCCGAACGAATCCGAATCGTTTCCTACTGTTATGCACGCGCGTTTGGCCAATTCGTGAAAAGGAGATAGGAATCGAACCAACGAATGATTAATATCGCTGGTTCAGTCGACAGAAATACGGGACACACATATTAACTGCTGAAATATTCGGACTGAAAACGTTTTTCTCAGGTCAGTCGGAGCGCTCGTGGTACACACACAGTGCTTATACAGCTGCACGCGCCACTGCGGCCACGCGCATATCAAACCAAATTTAGCCGCACCACCAGAAAATAGGAGGGGGAGGATTGCTCTTGGATTGCTCTCGGGCCGCATGGAGATGATTGGCGGGCCGCCTATTGAATAGCCCTAGCCTAGACGATAAAGCTAATATTTACACATGCACACGCGAATCGATCTTTCTTCTGCCTGTATGTCTTGATTGACAGATGTCTCGTCCAATCAGCGATCAGTATTCCATTCGCCACATATACCTACCTTTTCCGTTTTGTCTGACTTGTCGTTGTGTTTTCTGACTTGTTAATTTGTTTTCAGATTTGTTTTTGTGTTTTCTGATTTGTTAATTTGTTTTCAGATTTGTTGTTGTGTTTTCTGAATTGTTATTTTGTTTTCAGATTTGTTGTTGTGTTTTCTGAATTGTTATTTTGTTTTCTGAATTGTCGTTGTGTTTTCTGACTTGTTTTTTTGTTTTCATAATTGTGATTTGTTTTGCACCTCTCAGCCACCGTAAAATAGACTCAAGGTGTTAAATACCAGAATTATCCTTTAAATATTTCCATGTCATGCTGTAATCTTGAAATTAAGTTGCAGCATTTCCGACAAACTCGTGAGGAACAAAGAGCTGTGTTTAAAAGATCTAATCCTAAATTTGAGAGTCGGCTACAAATATTTTCTTGTTTCACTCTGGCAAAAATAAGTTTAGAGGCCGTGATTGTACCGTGGATGCGTAGATTAACTTTGCATAATCTGCAAAAGTCATTTACAGCCATGTTCACTCTGGTATTTTGCTCGCATCATCAAGTGTTTACATAGACGGTGTGCCATAGGGAGATTTCGTGTTTTCAGATGATCTGTGGGGATGGATAACCCAGTTTTTTTATATACAACCATTACACTTTTCAACAAAGCAATTTGCACTTTACTATAATATCTGTAACTTTCTCCAGGTTATTTTCCCGGCGAAAAGAGCAGGCGGCTACATGTGGGGTCCGACATGCATGACGTATTTGTTGCGTGCGTGGGAAAGTGTTGGTGACGGGTTTGTCAACACACTGGCGCGCTGATATGACGTTGCTGTCTGTGCCTATAGTATCCAGCTGCAGACCCGCAGCACCACCAGTTTCAGAACCCCAACGCCAGAACCCCAGCGCCAGAACCGGAAGTAAGGGGCGGAGTTACGTTCTAACTAATACCAGCGCCAGGAACGTAAGTGAGGGGCGGAGCTTAGGTTTGAAACCTAATAACGCCACCTAACGTAATTTGGAGGGTATTTTACACATGAAACAGCTTTTATGAACAAGAAACGTCCTAGTCCTACTCTCTACGTATGTTATGATACTACATTACAGTACAATAAGCATTTTAAAACATTGATTTTGTGTAATATAATTGTATATAGTTTCAGTTATTCGTTTCATTGTATTATGAGTTACTTCCTGATCATGATGGTGAAAAAAAAAATACTTGAAACTTATGGGCATTTTAATGTATAACAGTTTAATAATTTTAGCTAAGCAGTTTATACATACGTGTAGATTTAGGAAGGTAAGACCTTTGTGTTTGTTTGTTTTTTTTAACTTTGTATAATAAAGCTTTGAAAGATATAAAACAAGACAAGCATTGGAGGTTTTCAAAAATTCAAAAAACTCATTAGACCTCTGTGATATTTTACATTCTATTTATTTATTTATTTATTTATTGTGTTTATACAAATCTTAAATTGTTTTTATATTGAAGATATGTATTTGTAAGATGATTTTGATTGTTTAATAAAAAAAACGCATGGGTATTTTTTTTATAAAATATACTTTATTTCACAAGAACATGTGCAGCATGCATTTTTCGTGTAAAATAATAATGTCAAAATCTAAAAAAGAGAGAAAATTCGGCATTGTTTTGTTAAAAATCTATACAAAATGACCAATTTGACCCAAGCTTGTTTTATCACAACAATCTTATAAATTTAACTTACGTATAAATTTAACTTACAACGTATAAATTTAACTTACAACGTAGCCTATCAAATGAGGAACTCACTCGCAGGCCCGTTTTGTCCTTATATTCTTGCTAAAATAATTATAATGCAATAATAATAATTCCGCCCCTCCCTCACTTCCGGTTCTGAAACTGGTGGTGCTGCGGGTCTGCAGCTGGATATATCTCGTCTGTGCACATCTTTTCGCGAAGTGCTTTTAGCCCAAGAAAGATTGAACTTGTTAACTCATTTTGCCCACTTATGCTACATTTTCAGTTTGGCACAAAATATGAATGTAGAGGTAACGTTATGCATTCTCACTGTTTTATTTTATGTAACCATCTTATGTTATACGATGTCATTTCGTTGTAATCTTTAGTAAATATAAGTTACCGTTCTTATTTCACACATTTGATCCATGGTATTGCTTGGACACACATCAACATCATAAAAACCAAAGACATCTACAGCAGGATACAACGTCAAAATAGCCTAAATTATAAAGTTATGAAACTTTACTTTGCCCTCAGCCAAAACGATTTGCCCAAAAAATTACAGATTAATGAGACCAAAGATTGTCCGTTAGATATACACGAGACGAATTATCATGTTTAACCACTAGACATCAGAGCCAGCGGCAAACGCCACAGTGGAAGTTCGATCATAGATTTGAGTTCGAAGCATGATGTCTGTGGTTCGGCGCATAACAAATATATCTGATTGGCTTACGGGTAACCAACGATTTTAAACTTCAGAGAAGCGCCCCCTAGCGAGAGAGAAAACACTTCTCTATTCTGCCATTCGAGACTCTGCCTACGAAGCAAAGTGAAGTAGTCTGGTATTACCAGGCTAACTTCTCTCCAGAAATTCTGATTGATATAAATGTTTTTGTACTTAGTCGTATGGATCTCTTAATCCCCTCACACAAGTGCACGTCAACGTGGGTATCTGTTGTTGTTACCGTCAAGCATGTTTGATGTTGTTGTTCCAAAACTGAGTCTCCATTTCTTTTTTTGACTGTGAACCAACGAGCTGGAAAAGTGTTGCCACCTTGTGGACAAAATAATTAAGGCAAAACGAAATTAAAGGCGCATGTGCGCGTCCAAACCATAGACATAGTAAAAAAAGATGGACGACGCCACTTCGCTCTCTTCCATTGGTCGGAAGTGAAGCCGCCAGTGTCCTGACATTGCGCTGCTAACATCTTAGAACTTGAGTCTGCACAGAAGCGATTTGCAGAACCAGATATGTGTAGTCGTGAACAGGAAGTAAAGCCGCAAAATCAAGGCCCCGCCCTCAAATCAAATTGCAAGAACGCGCTCCTGCACTTCTTTTTTTATTATTAATTATAGAAATGTAGATATTCAATTTAAAGCTCCAATCTCCTCAGTTCTCCGAAGATCCCGAAAAAAGGCTTCAGTGACTACTTCGCTCAGAGAACCTGTCAGTCACAGCTGTCAATCATGACGTCACACCACCGCATCAAATAACTCGCTAAAAACTAACTTATTTTAAAAACAAACACTTGAAATTACATCAGTGTGATAAAAACTGTTGTAAATGACAGAAACCATATGATATTTGAAGTGTAATTTAATTGTTTAGTTGTTCTCGTATGTTGAATAACATGGGGAGGCCTATACTAGGACTGGCCACCAGGGGGCGATCGAGGCGTTTTGGCTTCACTTTTCGTGGCTTGTGCGGCACACTTGGTCCAAACTCAGTCCTAGAGGGCCACTGTCCTGCAGAGTTTAGCTCCAACTGCCTGGAAGTTTCTAGTATTCCTATTAAGACCTTGATTAAATGGTTCAGATGTGTTTAATCGGGGTTGGACCTGAACTCTGTAGGACACTGAAGTATATGCTGAGCTTTAAAGGTAGCTGTCTATGTAAATGGTGGATAGTGAGGGCTTAAACCTCAAAAAAATGGATACAGCTCAAAGTAGTTTTAGCTGTATAGCAAAAGGTCTGGAAGATGTTAAGAGTTAAGAGTGTGTGATTGTTCTCTGAGCAAGCCTAATGGGTTATTTTGGGCTGTGAGAGCCTAATGTGGCAGCACACTTTTAAGCTCATGTTGCTCGAGGGACATGGTCCCTGCTGTTAGTAAATTGTCAGTTGCTTTGGATTAAAAGCATGTGCTAAATGGCAAGTTCCCAAAATTCGATTGAGACAAATGCGCACTGTTTAACATCCTCTCGGTTCAAGTCAGACCAATATCTCAGCGGCCGTATCAGAATAACATCTGATGTACCTTGTTTAAAGTCCACGTCAGCCCTTCTCATAATTTCTCGTTGAACCAAAGTAAAAGTAATCATGCTGTTCTGTGACATATGGAGATGATCTCGTTCACGTATACACTGACATCTTAGTGTTCCTGAGATTTTGTGTGCAACACACAGCTCTTATTAACTTCTCCAAAACAGGAAATGAGTAAAAAACCCTGATAAACTCTTTCAAAGGCCAGTCTTTTATCCAATAAGGCAGTGCTGGATTGTGTCCCAAAAATGGGTCACAGGTCTGTTGTAATGGGGTCATGGACAGCAGGGTAAAACAGGACTGTAAGGGCCAGTGAACAAAATGTCTGACGGCTCATAGCAACTAATCAAGGATAACTAAGTCATTAAGAGTGAGAGAAGGCAAAGAAATGTGGTTCTGCATATAGCTGGAGTCCTGCTGGTGTGATTTTTTTGTATTTAATTAAAAAGCTTCTCTATGGAAAATGTGAAATTAGAAGTTGATGTGGGCTAAAAATACCAAAGGAATAGTTCACCCCAAAATTTCAGTTCTGTCATTATTTACTCACCCTCACGCATCCCAATCAGCTTCAAAACACAAATAAAGGTTTTTTTAATGGAACCTCAGAGATTTCGGTCCCTCTAATAAAAGTCCATTACACCAAAAACGTTGATGATTCAAAAAGATCATTAAGGGTGTAGTTCACTTTAAAAAAACAAACTTTTGCTGATAATTTACTCACCCCCGTCTCATTCAAGATGTCCACGTCTTTCTTTCTTCAGTCGAAAAGAAATTAAGGATGAAAACATTCCAGGATTTTCTCCATATAATGGACTTCAATGGGAACCAAACGGTTCAAGGTCCATAAGACCATAAGTTTCAGTGCAAACTACAAACTGTTCAAAGGGCTTTAAACGATTCCAGACGATGAATAAGGGTCTTATCAAGCAAAACGATCACTCATTTAAGAAATAAATAACAAAGTTTAAGTTTTATAAGCTAAAATGCTCGTCTTGCTCTGTTCTGTGATGCGCGTTCGTGATTCTCCTGTTGACACTCGTTCATCAAAATGAACGAATCTTTTTTCGTGTCATTTGGTTGATTCAATGAACGAACTGACTCGGAAAAAGATTCGTTCATTTTGATGAACGTGTTCGAACAGGAGAGTCACGAACGCGCGTCACAGAACAGAGCAAGGCGAGCATTTGACCTTATAAAACGTAAACTTTGTTATTTTTTTTTAAATGAGCGATCGTTTCGCTTGTTAAGACCCTTATTCATCGTCTGGAATCATTTAAAGCCCTTTGAACGGTTTGCACTGAAACTGTCTTTTGGACCTTGAACCGTTTGGTTCCCATTGAAGTCCATTATATGGAGAAAAATCCTGGAATGTTTTCATCAAAAACCTTCATTTCTTTTCGACTGAGGAAAGAATGACACGGATATCTTGGATGACATGGGGGTGAGTAAATTATCAAAAGCAAAAGTGTTTTTAAAAGTGAACTACTCCTTTAAGACATTGTAAAAGAAATCCATATAAACCGAATGGTTTGATCAGATGAACGGATTAAACTTAAGCATTTATCCAAGTATGAACACAAATCAACACTCAAAGAGAATTAAATATGTAAGCAGAAGCTCAAACTTTCTTCCAAGATCAACGAGAACCAAAGACGCCCGTTCTCAGGTTTCACAAAAGCACATTTAAGCTTCTGCAAGAGGTTTGTTCTCTTGCATCAAGATTGAGTTTCAGTTTAGCTTATTTGATATGTTCTATGTTTGTGCAAGGATCCATATGTGTATAAACGCCTAAATTAAATCTGTATATCATATAAAGTGAATAAAGATTAGCGCAAGTCTTTTGGGTTTGGAATGACATTCCCTTTTCAAGGTCACTTTTACAACTAAGCTTAGATATCGTCACAACTCCTCACATGCAATGTAGAAGCATTTCGATTTTTGCAGATTTTATGTAGTAAATGTAGATCTGTGTTTTACCCCTGATCCGCAGTAACGGCCTAGTCTGGGTGATTTGGTGTCCGCCCCATCAAACAGCTCCATGTAATCATAGCCACAGTCGGCCTCCTCCTCGATTTCGAAGGTCTGGAAGATGAGCTCCACACCGTAGCCCTTCTCTGCTGTGATCACCCACTGACAGTCTGATGCCCCGGGGTAGTTATTATCACCAAACTGGGCATGAGAGTAAAGGTCTTTAGTTTTCACCTCCGCTTTCAGACGACCTCCGCACTCTGGAGAAGAGAGGAAAATGAACATGTGAGGTAATTCACAGGTGAGTCTGACTTCAGCATCTCAGCAGATGACTATATCAATGGGTAGACTTGTGGCTGAGATCCGTATCCAATGACATAAACACAGCGCTGTAGCTTAGCAACTAACTTACATTGTTATATTGAGATTCAACACATACATTTGGGATTTCCAAACTCTTTTGTCACCCGAACACATTTGAATTAAAATATTAAGACCAGTTCACACTAAGGACATTAACAATGAGTTAATGCTTTAAAAAGCATTCTACATTAAAAATAGATGTGGAGTTAGTCCACGTCACAAACAAACCAATCAGAATCCACCTGACTTTAAAGCATTTAAAGTGGTAGACGACAAAACTGCAGTGTGTGCATATCATAAAAAAAAAACGTTATCATGTAATATAACTGACATTCTTTGCATGAACGGGCCTTTACACATAATAATTTAAGTTAATATTTCCATAATTTAACATGTTCATGGTTCTCTAATGTTGATTAATGGCCAAATTACATACAGGGAAACAAAATATTTCATCTTTATTTTACAGTTCCCCCATGAACCCACAAGGGTCTGCGAAGATCTGAAATAAAATAAAAGGTGAAATATAAAATGGATAGGTCTAGCTCTCAAATATTTTACATAATGTGTTATAAACCATGAAATGTACAGAAAATAATTTCCAAATCTTTCAATTAATATAATCAACAATCATATTGATCATTACAAGTTGCAAAATATTAATTATTGAACACTGTAAAATTTTTCCAGCTACTGATCGATATTTCCATGCAATCCATGTTTTCATGTTATACGTTAGGGGGCGCTATTACACATCGTCTGAAAGAGAACTGATTTCCGTATCGAAACACAGGTGAAGAAGAAGTATAAATAAGCGATAGAAGCATTGCTTACGCACACTATGAAAATTATGTAATTATCAAAAATTAAACAGCATATAAATCAAAACTGCCTAACGTTACAGAATGAAACGACGCAAAACAAAATATAGAACTTAATTATAGAATTAAATTGGTGGTGTTGATAAACTCGATCTGCTCCATCTGTGTTTATCATTCTGAATTCGATCCGGACGGAAAAATGGAAATTCTCAGCTTTTCGTTTAAAATTATTATTATTATTATTTTTTTTTTTTTACTTTCCCACATTCAAGTTTGATTTTAAAAAGAATTCTATTTTAAAATCAGAGGCTTTGATCTTTCTTTTTATACATTCTATGTACACTTTAAAGCATTGCCATATATTCATACAACAAAATATTTTTTGTGAAAATTATCAAAAATGCTGGTGCTACCTGGCAACAAAAAAAGAAAAAAAAAATTCGGGGAAAGAATTAAAAAGCAAAAAGCAATTTTATTTCATTTTACCAAAGCCTGCTTTTTTTTTAGGAATAAAACAAAGCAGTTTTATTATATAAGACTGGCTTATATAAGATTATATTATAGCAGTCTCTTACAGATTCCAGTATGTAACGTTAATGCACATTTAATTTAGATAGACGTGTGCTCACCTGCAGTATGGGAAGCCTCAAAACCTTTCTTCTGCACGGAGTTGTCAGAAAAGAAGCGGATGAACATCTTGTTTCCGTTGGATATGATTGGCTGAGGTTTCTTGGTGCCGCAGTAGCGTCCGAGGCTTGGCGCTTTCCCATCCCGTCCATCATAAATCTCAATGTGGTCATAAGCACATTCCAGATGAGGCTCCATGTCGATTTCATTGAAAGCCTGAAACAAGCAGCTCAAGTCAAAGTTTGAACGAAGAAACATCAGATTTTCAAGAATTATATAGCTTCATGATACAAGACTTCTGATGTAATCGAGCGCCATGTTTACGTGAAAACCAATGGAAAAGCAGCACAGTAGAATGCAAAAATACGTTCTGTCCAAACAACCCCTATAGATTTTAAAAGGCGAAATGCAGGGAAGTGGACTGAAAAATAATGTCTAGGTCTAAAGAGGGTTTAACTTTTTTGGAAGTTTTAATTGAGAGACACGATAGTCACAAAATGGGCATGCTTTTAAATGGACACCTGCAATGGTGTGTCTTTTTTGTCGACTCTGTGTCTTTGAGTGCGTCTTAAAGTAGTAGTTCCCTTTTGAAAAAAACTTTTGCTGATAATTTACTCACCCCCATGTCATCCAAGATGTCCATATCTTTCTTTCTTCAGTCAAAAAGAAATTAAGGTTTTTGATGAAAACATTCAAGGATTTTTCTCCATATAATGGACTTCAATGGGAACCAAAAGGTTAAAGGTCCAAAAGACAGTTTCAGTGCAAACTGCAAACTTTTCAAAGGGCTTTAAACGATTTCAGACGATGAATAAGGGTCTTATCAAGCGAAACAATCGCTCATTTAATATTTTTTTTATTTTTTAAGTTTTATAAGATCAAATGCTCGCCTTGCTCTGTTCTGTGACGCACGTTCATGACTCTCCTGTTCGGACTTGTTCATCAAACTGAACAAATCTTTTTCCGAGTCAACTCATTCGTTTTGTTCCTGTTCGGACTTCTTCATCAAACTGAACAAATCTTTTTCCGAGTCAACTCGTTCGTTTTGTTCCTGTTCGGACTTCTTCATCAAACTGAACAAATCTTTTTCCGAGTCAACTCGTTCGTTTCGTTCGTTGAATGAACCAAATGACTCGGAAAAAGATTTGTTCACAAGTTCGAACAGGAGAGTCACAAACGTGCGTCACAGAACAGAGCAAGCCCAGATAGCAAACTGACATTGAATCAACGTGGAAATATGACATCGAAACAACGTTGATCTGACATTGTTTTGCTCATCGAATTAACGTTGAACCAACGTCAGACGCGTCATTCTTTCAAAACTAACGGAAAATCAACTTGAAATAAACGCGTTGTTTCAACGTTATGAAAGCAAACCAATTTTCGATTTCATTTAGCTTTGAAGAATGCTGCGTCTGACGTTGGTTCAACGTTAATTCGATGAGCAAATCAATGTTGTTTCAATGTCATGAGAGACGTCGTTTCCACGTTGATTCAATGTCAGTTTGCTGTCTGGGAGGCGAGCATTTGAGCTTATAAAACTTAAACTTTGTTATTTATTTATTAAATGAGCGATCGTTTCGCTTGATAAGACCCTTATTCATCGTCTGGAATCGTTTAAAGCCCTTTGAACAGTTCGCAGTTTGCACTGAAAGTGTCGTTTGGTTCCCAATGAAGTCCATTATATGGAGAAAAATCCTGGAATGTTCTCATCAAAAACCTTAATTTCTTTTCGACTGAAGAAAGAAAGACGTGGACATCTTGGATGACATGGGGGTGAGTAAATTATCAGCCAATTTTTTTTTTAAAAGTGAACTACTCCTTTAACCCAATACTCCATACCGTTTAACTACATCACATGGTAATGGGGAGCCACTGCTGTCCATTCCCCGACTATTGTAAATACGGATGGAGAGAGATTGAACATACTATTTTGATCCGATGTCCTGGAGTGGTGGACAGGGCCCAGGTGCAGGCCTTCTTACTGGGGTATTTATCTGGCCAGTTAGGGCTGGTGATGGTCCCACTCACGCTGTTCACAACGTGATCGCAACCGGCTGCAAGAGATACCAATAACACGTGATGTCCAACGTCGAATACACACACAAACACTCTTCCTCTTGCTCATCATATGAGCCATGCTCAAACTATAAACACTGAGAATCAGTTTGAGAATCACTTCTCAAACACCTTTTCTCCACCATTTTATTTCTTTTCTCCCAAGCACTGCTTCTCTTTCTATTTATGCCCGCAAGAGGAAGGCGTTCTCTAAAAATATCCAGAAGCTAGTTAGTGCCAGTGAGCTTAAATCAATGGTGAAGGTTTCTGAGCATTCTTGTGCTAATAGGGAATCTAAAACAACCAGACTGCTGTTCATTTCTCATAGAGAAATCCGTGATCCTCCAGGCATACAGCGAGCAATTCTGCTAGATTTAGGCAAATACTTGTCAAAACCAACCCCAATCTAGGGTTGTGGATTATCCTTCATTATAAAATAGACCGTTTCAGATTGGACGAACCATGGTTATGCTCACCTGTGACCACACATCAATCCTATATTAAAAGTACATGGATAGTTTACTCAAGAATGACAATCCTGTGCACATTTACTTGTTTAAAACTCTCAAATATCAAAACGCCACTGGATCTTGTGTGCATCATAATCAAATAAACTGCAGTTTTGATTATGTGGAATAAAGAACAAGACTTGAAAGCTATGACAGAGGACGATTCTACATTTCAGTCTGTTCCTCAGTCACAAAGCTGATTATGAAACATGAGTATGGTTGTTTTGTGGTGCTTATTTGTCCTTTTTAGCAAATTCTTCAAAATATCTTCTTTTGTGTTATGCACAACATATTGAACATTGGTTTATTTTATTATATAGTAGGTGCGACTAATTAGAGCCAGACCGATATATCGGCCGGCATTTTCCAAAATATCGGTATCGGCAGTCATAATGGCCGATAAATGAATATTTAAAAAATAAAATAAAAACAGATGAAACGCGCTTCAATCATCTCTCCCTGGTCTGTTATATTGAAAATGTATGTTTTACAATTTGCAGTATGATGTTATCTATTGCTCATCATAGACTAGCTAACCACAAAGCTAGCTAATGCCACCATCATCAGTGGAAGACCGCTAACGTTAACATTAATGAGCTTGGAAACCACAATGAACTTTTTCTGCCTAAATAAAGTTATGATTACTTTATTTATAGCTAGCATATCTCTAGTTACAGTCCCTGCATTGTAAAATATATAAGTTATACTTGCGAGGAGTGAACATTTAGACATAGAGAAAAAGTATCAAACGTATCTTGTGCAGAAAAGTTAGCTTTTCTTTTACACGTGTGTGAAATCCAACAATATTTAATAAAAAAATTTTAAAAATCGGCCGATATATCGGAATATCGGATTTGAAAACCCAAAAATATTTGTATCGGTATCGGCCTTCAAAATCCTTTATCGGTCGGGCTCTCCTACAAATTTTATAAAACAATAAGCTATGATTTTGAGGGAGTTTACATGGCCTCTCATTAGCAACACTGCCTCTGTGTGTATCAACATATAATTGTGTGTGTGTGTGTGTGTGTGTAGTTTTCACACCTTCCTTGCAGTCATGTTTATTCTCATGAAGTACAAAGCCACTTCTGCACTGACAACTGTAGCTGCCAAAAGTGTTCACACATTCATGCTGACATCCGCCGTTCTCCTTAGAGCATTCGTCTTTATCTGTGAAAACAAAGCGCCACATCTTAACAAAACACACTCAGGATTTCTTCCCCCTTAGAATGATTAAAATATATATTATTTTAATAAAGACCTGTTTACTTTAACAGATTATGATAGAATTGCACTTTGTGAATTGTGTTTCTTTGACAACAAAATGTTGAATTGTTACATTTTGTTACAGCACCCCCAAAATATTACTAGTGTGTTTAACTTCTACTCTATAACAAATAAAAAAAATACAATAAACTTTTTCATAAAAACTGTAAACAATCTTCTTTTAAATTGACTTGGTATGTGTGATTTGTACAGTTTGAATCAATGACAGTGTTACTAAGGCCAACAATTCTTTGCTATATATACTTATACACACATTTATACATTTTTGACATCTATACCATGGGCAAAACTGTCATTTTTATATTTTTAATATTATCTCCATTTTAGTACAGTGAACTCATTGTCATGTTCAAGAAACCAATTTGAAATGATTTGAGCTTTGTGACATGGTGCATTATCCTGCTGGAAGTAGCCATAAACAGCCATAAAGGGATGGACATGGTCAGAAACAATGCTCAGGTCGGCCGTGGCATTTAAACGATGCCCAATTGGCACTAAGGGGCCTAAAGTGTGCCAAGAAAACATCCCCCGCACCATTACACCACCACCACCAGCCTGCACAGTGGTAACAAGGCATGATGGATCCATGTTCTCATTCTGTTTACGCCAAATTCTGACTCTACCATCTGAATGTCTCAACAGAAATCAAGACTCATCAGACCAGGCAACATTTTTCCAGTCTTCAACTGTCCAATTTTGGTGAGCTCTTGCAAATTGTAGCCTCTTTTTCTTATTTGTAGTGGAGATGAGTGGTACCCGGTGGGGTCCGGTGTTGTAGCCCATCCGCCTCAAGGTTGTGTGTGTTGTGGCTTCACAAATGCTTTGCTGCATACCTCGGTTGTAACGAGTGGTTATTTCAGTCAAAGTTGCTCTTCTATCAGCTTGAATCAGTCGGCCCATTCTCCTCTGACCTCTAGCATCAACAAGGCATTTTCGCCCACAGGACTGACGCATACTGGATGTTTTTTCCTTTTCAAACCATTCTTTGTAAACCCTAGAAATGGTTGTGCGTGAAAATCCCAGTAACTGAGCAGATTGTGAAATACTCAGACCGGCCCGTCTGGCACCAACAACCATGCCACGCTCAAAATTGCTTAAATCACCTTTCTTTCCCATTCTGACATTCAGTTTGGAGTTCAGGAGATTGTCTTGACTAGGACCACACCCCTAAATGCATTGAAGCAACTGCCATGTGATTGGTTGATTAGATAATTATATTATATATATATATATATATATATATATATAAACAAAAAACAGTTTGTTTTTTTTTTGGAAATTTTATTTAAATTTTAAATTCAAAGCAACTTTTTTCTATTTGAAAATACTTTAAAATTGATTTGATTTCAAATGTAATTCAATTTAACTCTTTGATTTAACTCTATGATGAACTCTCAGAAATCATTCTAATATAATACATCACACATAACAAAAAAAAACAAAAAAAAACACGAAACACATTATACCAAAATGCGTTTTCAATAACAGCTATGGTCAGATGTTTTTAGTTGTTTTTTTTTTTCCACGACATGCTACGTTTTGTTTGACGTTTTTTAAATTTCATAGCACGCACTCACCTGAGAAGAACTGTGCCTTGAAGCCCTTCTTAGAGACAGTGTTGTCAGATTTAAACTCAATGCGCATGTTGTTGTACTGAGAGGTGATGGCCTCCGGTTTCTCAGCTCCGCAGAACTTCCCGTGCAGTCTGGAGTCGGCAGAGAGTCCGCTCCTCACCTCGACAAAGTCATACTTGCACACCTGAACAGGAGAAAGCAAACCGGAGTCATCCAGCAGTTCCCCTTTCAAACAACCCACATCTTGAGAAAGGTCCGTCTTGATCAAGGTAACCCAAAACACTTGTGGCATTTATTGCATTGTTTTCTGCTTTGTATTAATCACATCTGCATATACTATTAGTCACTTTGAATAAAAGTGTTTGATCAATGTAAAATGTAAACGTATGTAAAAATGTAAAAAAGAGTAGGGCCATGTTTGTTTTGTAAGAAACTGGATGGATCCTCCATTTTAGTGGCTCAAAATGCCCCAAATAATTCATTGATGATCACAGCTTTTCATTGCGGTTCAAATTCAGAACACATTTTGACAATAGCGCTTCACGAGTTGTACTGACGTTTCTGGAACAAATGTTGTTTTTGGCAATCGATAACGCTGAGACAATTCACTCCTTTCCCTATTAAACGTACGGAAGCCCTGAACCGCAACCTAAAAAAAAAAAAAAGTCAGTAAAAAAAAAAAACAAATCTGTAAAAAAAAAAAAAAAAAAAAATCTAGCATTTCGAGATTAAAGTCGAAATGTTTCGAGATTAAAGTCGGAATGTTTCGGTATTAAAGTCGAAATGTTTCGAGATTAAAGTCGAAACATTGTGCATTCATAACAGTGCGCGTCCACTGGCTCAGAGCGCGCGCGTGCGCGTGTGAAGTCGAACTGCCATGGATAAACACAAAATAGTAGCTTTTTACTTTTATCTGAATTACTTATCTTACTTTATCATTATAAAACATAATGCGCCGGAATAGACTTTAGCCTATAGGAAAACCAACACGGAAAACACTTTTCAGACTGGATGGAGAAATCCAGCTTTATGAATGAATGAATGAATGAATGAATGAATAGGGCATTTATATAGCGCTTTCATATATGCCTACACTCAAAGTGCTTTACAATCATATCAGAGAATCTCTCCTCAACCATAAGTGGTTATTAAATCTTAGGAAATCACAGGATCCGGCCAAATGATTGGATACAGAATGATGCACTTAAAATGTATCCAGAGCGTATTTACGTTGAAGAGGGAGACCGAACAGTTACTGTTGTGTTCTCGACCCAGATAGTGTTGACTAGACGAGCATGAAAACACCTCAGAAACACTGCCACTAGCACGTGTGACGTGTGTAGAATTTTGTTGAAAGGCCATAAAAGTAAAAAGCTACTATTTTGGGTTTATCCATGGCAGTTCGACTTCACACACACACACACACGCGCGCGCTCTGAGCCAGTGGACGCGCACTGTTATGAACGCACAATGTTTCGACTTTAATCTCGAAACATTTCGACTTTAATCTCGAAACATTTCGACTTTAATCTCGAAACATTCCGACTTTAATCTCGAAACATTCTGACTTTAATCTCGAAACATTTCGACTTTAATCTCGAAATGCTAGATTTTTTTTTTTTTTTACAGATTTTTTTTTTTTTTAGGTTGCGGTTTAGGGCTTCTGTATAAACGAGTGCCAGAACAATGAATGAATGTTCCAGTTAAGTTCTACTGACAGCATTACTACAGGCAATATCCACTAAACAAACAACAATCATATTCAGAGTAAGTAAGTGCATTACGCAGTACAAAACTGGGTCCCACTTTATATTAAGTGGCTTTAAGTACTATGTACTTTCATTGAAACAAATAATTGGATACAATGGACTTTTTGTGTACATACATGTTTTTACATTGTACTGTACCAGCATGTAATTGCAGCTGTAACTAATTTATGTAATTACATCTGTAATTACACAGCTGATCCATTCCTTACACTTTAACCACCACACCTGTCCCTAACCTTACCTCAATAGCAGCAAAAGTGTTTTACAATACATGAGCACAAGTACATTGTACTTATTTTTCAATGTAAGTACATAGTACTTAAAGCCACTTAATATAAAGTGGGACCCAAAACGGTAGTAGAGCACTTGCTACGTGACAAGACATTCCAGACGGTTTAAAAGCAGAAACGTGCAGCTCGCATTTTAGAAGCACTTGTGTTCATACTTACATACAAAACATGTGAATCATCCTTTTAATGGCAGTTGAATATCTAGTTAACTCCTGTGGATGGAGCGTAAACTCTATAAGGATACCAGAAATGTAACTATCTGCAGTCTCTTGCCCTATAGACTTTCAATGCATGTCCATTATTGTAAACAGATTTGTTTTTGTGCTCATAATTATTTTCTGTGGTAATTGGCAATATGTCACTGATTTAGTCGATAGAGCGAAACCTGTACGGACCCAAAATATTCCCAGCTTTAATTTACCCAGCAATTATTTAGTAGGCTATTAATTTGAAGCTACAAAATGCTCAGGAAAACTTGCAGCTAATTTAAACACGTTTTAGTGCGTCGTCTTATTCAACAGACTAAGAGCTATTTAGAAAACCCAGTCTGAGCCAACGGCCTCATTTTATTAGAGAAAAAAAACTATTTAGCACTAATTTAATGATGTTGCTGTATATTGTTAGTGCCATCTTTTCAAATCTGAGATATAATATAATACCATAAAGACAGGCTGGAAGCCATTTGGTAACAGAACAGCTCTGTTATAAACTGATAAACATTCATGTACCGAGTGTATTGGTCATGCGAGCTGCATCAGGCAAAATTGCCGTAAGCTATCAGCAATGAACAAGTCAGAAAACATGAAGGCAATTTGAAGAAGTCAGTCCCTAAAGCCCTGTTGTGACTCACACTATCGAGCTGAAATGAACCAGACAAACCCACCCCACGCAGAGGCAAAAACCTAGAGCTCACATCGTTCCCCTCAGTCTCGAAGACGTCGAAGAGCAGGGTGATGCGGTACTGCGTGGGCGCCACCAGCTGCCAGATGCAGTTCTTGTTGGGCGGATACTCCTTGGGCCAGCCTGGACTGGTGATGGACCCATTCAGCTTGGTGATGAAACCCCCACAGGCAGCTAGAGAAAAAGACAAAAGAAAAACAACTTTAAGACAAATGGCAAAAGCAAATTTCAACAGGATCTGTTGACCAATCTGAACCAGATAGTCAAGGACTTCTAAAGGAGTAGTTCACACAAAAAAAACCTATGCTGATAATTTACTCACCCCCATGTCATCCAAGATATCCATGTCATTCTTTCTTCAGTCGAAAAGAAATTAAGGTTTTTGATGAAAACATTCCAGGATTTTTCTCCGTATAATGGACTTCAATGGGAACCAAACGGTTCCAGGTCCAAAAGACAGTTTTACTGCAAACTGCGAACTGTTCAAAGGGCCTTAAACGATTCCAGACGATGAATAAGGGTCTTATCAAGCGAAACGATCACTCGTTTAAAAAAAAAAAAAACCAACAACAACCAAAGTTTAAGTTTTATAAGCACAAATGCTCGCCTTGTTCTGTTTTGTGATGCACGTTCGTGACTCTCCTGCATCAAAATGAACAAATCTTTTTTCAAGTCATGACTCAAAGACCCCATTTACACCTGGTATTAAAATGCGATCTGTATCCAGATAAGTTATCCGGATAATAAAAAACGCATGTTAATGCAAGGTGTAAATGCGTTGTGATCGGATCGCGATCGGATCTGCCTGACCACATCTGGAGGTAGTCTGGCTCGCATTGTGTCCGGATCTTTACTAGGTGTAAACGCAATCTGGTTGTTGAAACCACATATGTATATTTTACTCCTCCCAAAAAGGCAAAAAATAAACGAGTGAGCTTGTTATATAGGCTATATGTTAGGGCTGGGTAATAAATATCGATTTCTCGATATTAATCGATTCTCATTTTTACGAACCGATATCGATTCTTAAATCTCAACAATCGATTAGTCATCCTGTTTCATTTGAATGAATGGGATTGTATCGCGGCTGCGCGCATAAAAAAAAAATCGCAATAATCTTTGTCCTTTGTTACTATTGATATGAAGCAAAGTCTCAATTTTCAAATTACGTCCATTTTCTTTAGAAATTCAAAAACATAAATAGAGTTTTGGCGCTGTGGCGTGAGATCGCTCTGACGCAGCTCTAGAGAAGCAGCAGCGCTGATCTCTCTTCCGGGTTAATAATAGCAGTCACAGCGCGAAATAAACATGAATGAGCGCCTGAAAGTGTGTTATAAAGATAGAGTACAACTTATCGAAATTCATATCATGTCACATTGATTCGCTCAATCAGCGTTTTAACCGTGGAAAGACGTCAGTTAAACAGCTTGTAATCAATGTATCGTCATATTTACCTCAGAAAACCCACATCAACTCGTTAGTCAGCTAGGAAAAAATAACTACAGAGAGGAGCATTTTGCTAAATATATAGCCACCATTTAAATGTTTATATTTCATATAATCTTCTTATTATAATAATAAATAAAAGTGTAATTTAAGTGATTCATTCATTATTACCTTCATATTAGGCTAATGAAGCCTAGTAGGCTACAACTTTACAGCATTAGTTAAGAGATTTGATTCCCTTGAGAAAAAACGCCATTTATTGTAACTGATATCCAAAATAATCGATATTGAATCGAATCGTAATCGAAATCGAAACGAATTGCAAGCTTGTGAATCGAAATCGAATCGAATTGTGAAATTTGTCTCAATGCCCAGCCCTACTATATGTCATGTTATTGTCAGATATGACGGCGCTACTGCGACACGCATCACCCATCACCGCAGATAAGCAGCTGAGCGTCTATTCATCGAGCCAACGTGCAAACATCGCAAATAAAAGTGAAAGTCACAGACGATTAACACACAATCATCTTCAAGTAAAGAAACGGGATTATCTTACCAGCGCTGTTGCCACTCTTTTATTGATGTCTTTGATTTGGAAATTAGCTGATGATCAACGAAATGCCGCTCAGATCTGTTGCTTTTGGTGGTGTGCAATCCATTAAATCTGCATACGCGGGAGTTTAAGATCGGATTTATATCCGTTTTGCAAAAACACATTTATGTGGCCAGGTGTAAATGGAATCGGTACTTATTATCCGGATAACTTATCTGGATACAGATCGCATTTTAATACCAGGTGTAAATGGGGTCAAAGTGTCCTAGATAAGATCCTTTTTCATCGTCTGGTGTCGTTTAAAGACCTTTGAAGCTGCACTGAAACTCTCATTTGGACCTTGAACCGTTTGGTTCCCAATGAAGTCCATTATATGGAGAAAATCCTAGAACGTTTTCATCAAAAACCGTAATTTCTTTTCGACTGAAGAAAGAAAGACGTGGACATCTTGGATGGCATGGGGGTGAGTAAATTGTCAGCAAAAGTTTTTTTAAAAGTGAACTACTCCTTTAAAAATGGCTAAACTCTTTAGAAACAATTTTTCTAAAAGTATGCTTACATATTTCACGCACAACACACCTAGATTCGAAGCACTCTAAAACGTTCACTTTATCAAGCTGACCAGCTTGCGGTCTGTCTAAACAGGCGGAGGCGGCTACACATAAAATAACAAGAACAGTCCTGTTTAAATTCAGATACACAGAGAACAACCCCAGGGTTCATATCTCACCAAAACACGAAGCAGAAAGACAGAGTAGTTTGGTTTAATGCGGTACGATCCAATTGAACGAACGGATCTCCTACAGCGATTTCCACTGAACACATGCGCTCGGGGAGAGATGTTTCCATGGCTACCATCGTGCCGTTTAGAAGCCTTTTGGACAGCCCTTGAAGTTCGAGCTTTGTGTACATTTAAGCTCTATCTGTCTCTATTCCCACAGGACTGTCGTGCAGTCAATCTTTTTTTACATTGGCTGTTCTGTGAGAAAAAGTAATTATGATAATGCTGGATTTACTACTGATACGATAGCTTTCTTTTATCTAACGGGGAATCATTTTCCGATCGCTCCAGGCTGTCACGATTGAGCTGTTGAGTCATCTCAGTGCATGTCTGAACAAACAGATTTTTGCTCAATATAGCAGCTGCAGGGTACGTGCTGTCCTAGCAACTGCCTCGCGTAGACGGACATCAGCCGGCGATATAACACGAGACAAACAATTTACCTAAGAATGCTTTGACCTTTAACCCAAACTGTTTGTTTGTGTGCTTTGTTCGAGGAAGAATACGAGCCAAACACTGCACGACTCAGACACACAGAGCAGCGCTTTTGTAAGTGTCGTGCGGAGGAGGGTAAAGAAAGCCAGGCAAGCCTGCTGTCGATGTGAGGAAGGTGCTCATAACTTGCTGGCAGCCCCGAGCCAATAGCAAAAAACAGATGTCGGCGGTGTGTGTCAACAGCGCAAGCAGGAGTAGTAATTAAGAGGATGCAGTAGCACAGACTGTCCACTAGAGGCAGAATGAGGACGCTGCTGCCAGCTGCTTTAAGGATTAGTTCACTTTTGAAAAAAATTTGCTGATAATTTACTCACCCCCATGTCATCCAAGATGTCCATGTCTTTCTTTCTTCGAAAAGAAATTAAGGTTTTTGATGAAAACATTCCAGGATTTTCTCCATATAATGGACTTCAATGGGAACCAGACGGTTCAAGGTCCAAAAGACAGTTAATAACAGTTTCAGTTGCAGCTTCAAATGTCTTTAAACGACACCAGACGATGAATAAGGGTCTTATCATGCGAAACGATCGGTTATTTCAAAACTTATTCCAAAAATGTAACTTTTCTAAGGACAAATGCTAGCCTTGCTCTATTCTGTGAGGCGCGTTTGTAACGTCACGTAATACGTAATTACGTTCAAAAGGTCACGGGCGACGTAGCCGGAAGTACAGAGTCAAAATCGTCCGAAATCGTTGTTTTACCTTTTAATTCCTTTTTTTTTGTAAACGGCGTTTGAGTTTGTTTGCACGTTCAACCTATGCGTTCAACTTGTAAACACTGACTCTGTACTTCTGGCTACGTCTCCCGTGACCTTTTGAACGTAATTACGTATTACGTGACGTTGCAAACGCGCCTCACAGAATAGAGCAAGGCTAGCATTTGTCCTTAGAAAAGTTACATTTTTGGAATAAGTTTTGAAATAACCGATCGTTTCGCATGATAAGACCCTTATTCATCGTCTGGTGTCGTTTAAAGACATTTGAAGCTGCATCTGAAACTGTTATTAACTGTCTTTTGGACCTTGAACCGTTTGGTTCCCATTGAAGTCCATTATATGGAGAAAATCCTGGAATGTTTTCATCAAAAACCTTCATTTCTTTTCGACTGAAGAAAGAAAGACATGGATATCTTGGATGACATGGGGGTGAGTAAATTATCAGCAAAAGTTTTTTTTTAAAAGTGAACTATTCCTTTAAACATTATAACATACTGTAACTCTAGCTATGGTAGCACTTTATTTTACAGTTCTGCTCGGCATGTTCATACCATGTATTTATTAAACCTATTAGAATAACAATGTGCAATAGGCCTGAACCTACCTCTAAACCTAACCCTAACCTATGTAGTTACCTTTTATTAACCACTATTTCCTTAGGTAAGTACACTGTAAGCACTGTAAAATAAAGTGCAACCCTAGCTACATATAATACATTTAACTTTTTTAAGGAACCTGCGCTAAAACTCTGAATGATCGGTGACTAATTATCCGTGCCGTGAGTTTTTGCTGAATTTCAAACTCAACGACAACTCTACGAAAATGAATCAAAACAGGGACCTTATTTTAAATTGAATAATTATGAAAATTACATTTTCATCTGGATTAGTATTATTATGCTAATCAGCATGGAGTGCAAAATGACAGCCAAGGACTTTCATACAATCAGAAAATAGACGTTCTTAAGTAAATATTTGAGAACTTCTTACGATTTTCCTCACAAACCGACCCCTGATTTGTAAAAAAGTGATGTCATCGCCCTAAAACAATTTTAGAATGAATCTTTATAACCACACACAGGGTGTTTGTACAGCTTAGCCTCGATGTTACCGTAAAATGGTGCTATGAACATTATAAATATGGCACTGGCCTGTAACCAGCAAAGCTGTTCACATACTGACCCTCGCAACTCCGTTTGTCCGCCGCCAGTTCGTAACCAGGGTCACAGGCGCACTTGTAACTGCCGAGCGTGTTGACACAGCGTTGCTCACAGCGACCGTTGTCGGGTCTGGAGCACTCGTCCATTTCTGCAACAACAAGAGCATGAGAACTTAATGAGTTACAGTATCTTAAAGCAGTGATGCGAACATCTGAGGAGATATTTAATGCTAATATTGTAGCATTAGCATTATTAGCATTGTATCCCAGACAGCAAACTGACATTGAATCAATGTGGAAACGACGTCTCTCATGACATTGAAACAACGTTGATTTTGCTCATCGAATTAACGTTGAACCAACGTCAGACGCGGCATTCTTCAAAGCTAAATGAAATCGAAAATTAGTTTGCTTTCATAACGTTGAAACAACGCGTTGATTTCAAGTTGATTTTCCGTTAGTTTTGAAAGAATGACGCATCTGACGTTGGTTCAACGTTAATTCGATGAGCAAAACAATGTCAGATCAACGTTGTTTCGATGTCATATTTCCACGTTGATTCAATGTCAGTTTGCTATCTGGGATGATTAAGCCAAAATTGGAAATGGATAATATCAGGGCTTTTGGAGATTGGCTGTAAAATAATGTAAAATTCCAAGCTTCAAAGCTTCGAAATTTCCATTGATAGAGAACAACAAACGTCAAACCTCACCTTTGAAGAAGTTAGCAGCAAATCCAGCCTTGTTGACAGAACCGTCAGACACAAATTTCATCCAGAGCTGGTTGGAACTGGATTTAATATCATCAGGTTTGTCATAACCACAGAATCTGCCTAACAGCAGGCTGCTTTCTGAGTTCCCATCTCGAACCTCCAGGTAGTCATACGCGCAGTTATCATGCCTCTCAATCTTGAATTGAAAAGACAAAAGATAATGGAGAAAAAGGGAATGGAAAAACTAAATTTAAACCTGAAAGACCTAACATGTATTTCTTTTCTTTCAAAGCAAGACGTGCCCATTTACATTTGATGGCAACCAGCTGACAGCGACAGTAACCTTTTCATCAAAGTCAAGAATATCTTAAGAAAAGAATGAAGCAGAAACAAAATTGAATGTTTTTCCCGTTTCCATTTAAATGGACAGATCTACAACATCACTGTTTCTAATTCAAAGATCATGGGGAGTTTGAGTTTATTTACACCATCTGGTTAGAGACAATCTAAACTAAACTCAGAACCAGGGCAATGCCATGATATATCAGAAACAGCCACCCAAATGAAAACAATATAAAACAATATAAAGTCTGAAAGCACCTAGCAAGTAGCAACTTCAATTGTATAACAAAACTAAACCTGCCTCTTTTCGTTTAAATTTAAACATATTAAACATATTCCAGGCAATATGTGATGTATTGCATATCGCATTGGTACAAATGTTGCAATAAACAACATTACAGACGATCTTGTAATAAAATAAAAAATTACAAAACTATCTCTTTTTGTTGAATTTCAGTTTTATCAATAATAGTAGCCATTATAAAAGTATAAGTAAAAAGTACAAAAAGATATACAGTAAAGCTTAAATAACATAAAGAAACAATTCAGTCAGACAAATACAAATTCAGCGCTCAAAGATATGAAACTTCACGTAGCCTTCTGCCAAAACTATTAGCCAGGGAACGAATTATAGATTAACGAGACCAAAGATCGCCTGTTAGGTTTATACAAGACGAACTATATCTCATGTTTAACCACTACAGAGACGTCCGAGTCAGCGGCAAACATCAGAACGACCAAGGAAAGGCTGTTCCAGGCGGGTCGCGTGAGCGTCCGGTGATCGCTTGGAATGGATCTCAGTCAAATTATCATAAATCTATAAATAAACCACAGATTTGAGCTTTAAAAAACTACTTTCTCGCCTGAAAAACTCATTTTGTGACACAATAACAGTAGTATTATATTTCAACTGTATGCTTCTAATGCCCTTGTAGCACGCACGAGTGACGATACTCTGTCCACCAATCAGCGTTCTGCAGTGAGTCTAGCTCCACCTTTTTGTACCCTTTCTGTGCTAGGTACCCCAACGGAGGGGTACCCAAAAAGCGGTACGGTACGGTTCGGTTCGGCTTTTTGGTACCATTCACAACTTTTGACAGTGGAAACGCAAATAATTGCGTACCGAACTGTACCGTATCGTACCACCATTAAGGCTCGATATACTGACAGCAAAGTTCTTTTTCGTTCTCTGTTTAGGGGTAAAACGAAGTTCGAAATATACTTGAAGTATATTATTTATTATTGAGTTGCAGCCCTATTTTTTCCAATCCTATTATGTTTATTTCTTGTTTCGGACACACTCTAACATTAAAACATGGTGTATAAACTAGGGCTGTCAGATTACATTTTTTTAAAATCACAAATAATCCCAATTTTGTGTGCGATTAACAATCACAGAATATGTCAGAGATTGGATTAAAGGGTTAGAATAGAAATTTACGCCTCCCAAAGTTACAGGTGCTCAGTTTGATGCACTCCCGACTTCTAATGACGCAATACCACGTGCTTTTGCGTGAAATCCATTGAATGTGCTAAAGATATTGACAGCCCTACTATAAACAATTAATTACATGCTTATGATGCTTATTTTTTCCAATCATACCTCAAAAGACTGGAAGGTAAGGCCTACGTGGTATCCCTGAGCCACAGTGACCTTCCACACACACACTTTGTTAGGTCTGTAGTCATCTGGGTAGTTCGGGGACTGAATTTGACCATTGTCTTTCTTCACCTCCCCACCGCAAATGGCTGCAAGATAAAAGACAACAGTGCTCACAATCAACATCATCATTTCCTTTTCTGTAATATAGACCTATAAGTACCAGAAGGCCGCAAAGCCTGCAAACATGACAGTAAAACAAGAAAATCCCTTCCTTCACAACAAAAAACTACAGGAAAACGATATTGTTAGGCGTTTTCCTAATGGAAACTCTCAGTATATCAGTTACGGATGGATTTGGGTCTGTGGGGCAAACTCTTATTATAAATGATTTTGACAATGTTTTCTGTTGACAGGTTATTCTGAGCACTCTAGACTCGCCCTAGTCACTGACCATGAAATTGCAGCCTTGGGCTAATTTTGCCCACAACTCGGGTTGTTTGTAGAAAAAAAATTATGAGAAACGCAAGACCACAGCAAATTATTAAATATATGAATGTTTACATGAATAAGTCAATAGTATGAGCTCAAGGCACAATTTGTTGACATTGTTTGTGCCTACACTGGCATGCCTTAATACACATTATAAAGTGTGTACTGAATTTTCCCAATAGAGTGCCGAAGTGATGACGTCACTTTGTAGGACAACTCGGAAATTAGCGGCGCATGGGTTCCCTCGATCGAAAAGCTATGCATATCCCCATAGACTTTTGGGATCTGTGTTTAACTTGTGACCCTTACACGTATTGTCTATCAAGATAATCTTTACAAGTACATTTTGAAGCCTATATAAAGTTTCAAAAACCACAAGCGGGTTATAACTGTGTGTTTTATGTCATATATCAAAACGGTAAAATATTTAGAGGCTTTGTTCACCACAGACGTTATTTCAGGCGAAACCCATTCAAAAAAACCATAGACTTTAGAGCGAGGGAACCGGAAGTGCTAAAATGCTAACTCACTTCCGCGTTTTGGCCTACAGAGTGACGTCATAACTTCGGCACTTTAAGCTGTACTATACACAAGTACAATAGTTCCTCTTTATAATTCTATCTACAATGGCACATATTTTAGAAAATGTAATGGTTGTTGAGTTGGTTGATTGCTGGTACCTTCATAAACCACAGAGAAGCCCTTTCCCACCCAGTTGCTGCTACTGCGAAACTCAATCCACAGGCGACTGTCTGTAGACACGATCGGCTCGGGTAATTTATCCCCACAAAATCGACCTGCATACAGAGGTACAAGCAAATAATTACTCGTTACTCGTTTCATATTTTTCTTCTGAAATGCCAGAGGTTCATCTCAAACCTTTCAATGGTGCTTTCCTCCAATATCCATCTCTGATTTCCACATGATCATACCAGCATAAATGGCTCCGGTATAAATCCATAGATGTAAAGTTCAGAATGATCTTAGAAAATAAAACAAAAATGGTGAATTGTTACCAGAGTAAGTTTTAATCTGTGCAAGTGTAATGATTTCAAGCTATTTGTGGAATTAGAAGCAAGGAGGCTGATCGTCCATAACTAGGCTTCATAATTCTGAAATGTACCTCATTTTAATTGTTAAAGGGGTGATGAACTGAGAAATCAAATTTTCCTTGAGCTTTTGACATCTAAGAGGTCATCATATTATGAGAATATCCTGTAAGTTTCAGAACTGAAAACGTCCTTGTTAGTCCAATAAAAGCTTTTATTGACACCAACCTCAGCAAACGACTCGTTCTTCAAAGTAGGGAACTATGACGTCAAAGAGGATAAAACACCACCCATGCAGAAGATGATCAACACCTACTTCAACATGGCCGATTAAGCCCCGCCCACCGATTTGCGCATTACACGTATAGCTAACATAGATGATTACCTTGTGATGACAAACCGGATCGAGCTACTGAGCGAGCAATATAGAATATTTTGCAGTGCCTGGTTGTGGAAGACATATAGGATTGGATTCCAATAGGACGGCATGGATAAACTTAATTTTTAATGACGTTCCAGCTGATGAGGGTAAAACATTAACCGTCTGTTCGCTTCATTTCACTGAGGATTGCTTTGTAAACAAGACTGGATTTGCAGAGCGATTAAGAGTAAAGAGCGGTGCTGTGCCGTCTATATTGGATCTGACAGGAATGGTGCAACACACGGACTCTGAGTCGAACATGTATGGGCGAATCATTCCGGTTGCCATTTTACATTATTGGACGTTTTCAAAACAATTTCCCCCAAGTGCATCGACGGGTGAGTTGAAACTCATTATAATATGCAAAACTGTTGTCCACTCACAGCAGTGGGCGTTTACTTCCAAGTCTTCAGTGCGAGACGCCCATAAAAACCCAGTGTTTTTCAGCTAGGCTCAAAACTGGGGTACAAAATAGCCTATTACTTATTCATTTTAATGTGTTTTAATTTTAAAAACCAAGCAAACGTCAAAAGTTGACCTCAGACAACAATATAATAAATTTTTAAAAGCCAGTTCATGACCCCTTTAAGTCAAACTGAGTAGAGGTAGTTATGTCAGATTCATTTTGATCCAGATCTTTTTTAATGATTCAATCGAAGCATTCTGTAGAGTGTGAATTACTCCACTCTGAGCAAGACATTTGTTTTGGAGTAAAACTATATGGTGAGAAATGTAAATAACCATGTTTGATGGAATATTTTCTTTAGTCAGGCCTCTTAAAGGAGTAGTTCACTTTTTGCTGATAATTTACTCACCCCCATGTCATCCAAGATGTCCACGTCTTTCTTCAGTTGAAAAGAAATTAAGGTTTTTGATGAAAACATTCCAGGATTTTCTCCATATAATGGACTTCAATGGGAATCAAACGGTTCAAGGTCCAAAAGACAGTTTCAGTGCAGCTTCAAAGGGCTTTAAACGGCACCAGACGATGAATAAGGGTCTTATCTAGGACCCTTCGAGTCATGATTCGAAAAAAAGATTTGTTCATTTTGATGAACAGAGCAAGGCGAGCATTTGTGCTAATAAAACTTAAACCTTTTTATTTATTTTTTAAATGACCGATCGTTTCGCTAGATAAGACCCTTATTCATCGTCTGGTGTCGTTTAAAGCCCTTTGAAGCTGCACTGAAACTCTCATTTGGACCTTGAACCGTTTGGTTCCCATTGAAGTCCATTATATGGAGAAACATCAAAAACCTTAATTTCTTTTCGACTGAAGAAAGAAAGACATGACATCTTGGATGACACGGGGGTGAGTAAATTATCAGTTTTTTTTTAAGTGAACTACTCCTTTAAAATTGTATTAAAGTCTCCTTGTGGTGAAAAATCATGTGTCTATGTCTATGTGGTGTTTTTAATACGCTTTAAGACAAACCATGCATAAATTCATGTGTAAGTCGACAGCATTGCTGAGTATTTTCTCTTTAAAACTGCAGTCTCAAAAACACGGTTTGAAATCGCTGGTGTTTCTGACGTCACACACTACCTTGTAATCAGATCAACGTGTGATCGTCAACGAGTGGATCTCTGAGCTGAGTGAGAGTGAGTGGAGGCGGGGCTCATTTGCATATTCATAGAACCACTTATACTAAATTAGGCAAGGGTGTAGAGTTACATTGAATCTATTTTACTACCTCTTTTTTTTCAAGAAAAAACATTTAAATATGTCATGTCGGTGACGTAAGATGAGTTTTAAGGGATAACAATGACTACAACGCGACTTTAATAAAAAAAAACTCTGAAATGTATGTGAAAAGTAGTTAAAAGTGGATGGACACAGAATCAGTGAATCAGTTTTTTGAACTCGCTCATTAAAAAGAACGATCTTGATCTTGACTTCCCAACTCTATGTGGCACCAATATCATTGTTTATTCCATAAGCAATCCTTAGGCCAAATCAGAGCAAATCATCAGAGCTTCAGGTGTCTTCACCTTTTCTCCTGGTGTGACAGATATTCTCCATATGCAGTGCATATATGCTGAATAACCATTGGGAAAACCAGGAGAAGAGAAGTTCCCACTACTCTCCTGCAAACTGTCTCCGCATCCTAAGAAAGAAAGAGAAAGAAAGAAATGTCATTAGCAGTTAATGTTCAAAAGGAGTTCAATACAGATTATTTGATCAGTTACACAACGGCCCACAAAGACAAAGACGCTCCCTGTATATAAAACAGTGCTGTGCGTTACGAAGCACAACAAAGACAAAAGACCACGAAAAAGTCTGGATTGTCTTTCACAGTGTGCGCCTTGAGCGCTTTCATGTTATTATGAAGCACACATCTGCTTCTAATGTTACACACCTCCCTGATATTCACAGCAAAGAGCAAGAGAAGCGAATAAAAGTGGTGCGAAATTCAAACTCAAAGATTTTCAATTATACGGTGCAGTGTGCAATTAAAACAGGTACTTTATTCAATGTGTAATTAAACGCTCTAGTGGTCACTGTGGAAATACACATGGCGAACCAGCATCGCTTCATTAAATGTTGAAATATCAGCAGTTTCATAATATAATCATATAACTACAAATGTGCAATGGATAAATGTACAGAATTTTACATTATCCTACATTTTCCCTATAAACAGATTGACAAACAGCAATTTGAAAAGAGATCTTGGGACAGGGTTTATCTAGCAGCCAAGCTTCTCCCTCACAAGGGCTTGTAAATTGAATTTGTTTAGCGGTTTACACTCCTTATATTATCCACACGTGCTCTGCACGCACGAGTTGTCGGTCATGTAAAACTAGAGTAGTAAGAGCAGAGATTATTCTTCTGGCAAGCCACAGCAAGTGACAGACACAGGCAATGTGCAAGATATCTGCAACACTTTCTTTTTCCCAGAGTGTGATTTTCTGCATACGGCCACATCATCCACACACATGCCGGCTGTATGGATACACGTCATGAGCCATATTTGTAAAAGGAGCAACAGTCCCAGATGAGATTATTTATGGGTTGTTGGTTTCACTAAAGCCAAGCTAAAAAAATCCCATTACAGCCCTACAATGTATTTGAAAGGGTATCAATTATTTTTTTCAAGCATATTTCAAAATCAAACGTAAGACTTTTTAATGCACCTTTAAGATTAATAGTGTAAATCCAACTCAACTGTATGTCCAACAACTCAAACAATCTCAAAAATAACCATGTTATATATCTTGCTAGATTAAACAGCACCAGTGTTGGGTAAGTTACTCTAAAAAAGTAATTAATTACTAGTTACTAGTTACCTCTTCAACAATGTAATTAGATTACTGTACTAATTACTCTCTCTAAAAAGTATTTAATTACTTTTAATTAATAATTACTTTCAAAATCCCATATCAATCTCAACCAGCTGAATAATACAAGGATAGGCATGAATCTGTTTTAATTCTTTCAAATAAATACTATAAAATTGCATGAATTATCCTTAAACTGACCAAGGTGGAGAAGGTTACATTATAAAAACCAGTGGCGGTTCTACTTTGAATTACACCCAGGGCGAGACCCCCTTCGAGATTTCTTTACGGAGAAGAGAAAAAAAACCAAGTGTTTGGGTGCACGTGCACTCCCATACTGAAAAGATTATGAGCGCGCCTCCCGCGAGTGCGTAATGAGCGCGCTTCCCGTGCGCCTAATCGCCTATTTGAAATAACGACCTCGAGCGCGCAAAAGACGCGATACGTGAACTAATCAAGAGACCCCCTTGATATCGCTTCTGTGCACGGCACCTTCTCCGCAAGCAGGGGCGCCATTGCCAATAATTGAATTTAAATGATAAAAAATAGAAAACCTTCGCGGGACAGAGGATTTTTTTTAACTGCTCGTGCCGCCCCCCATGTGACATGAAGAGATGCCGCCCCGGGCGACTGCCCGGTTCGCCCATGCCTAGAAGCGCTACTGATAAAAACATACTATTTAACATCAGACAATATATTTTGATGTTAAACCCACAATTTGTTTTTGTGTCTGATCTCATGACATTTCACACTTTTTTCATACATATTTTACAATAACTCATACGAATTTGTATGAGTGCGGTCGTACGATTTAGACACCTCATGAAATGCATACGAATCGCTGTGAGATCGGATTGATCTATACACGGTATTTTTACCTCAATTACATCAGAAGTAACTGTAATTAAATTACAGATAAATGAAGAGTAATCCCTTACTTTACATTTTCAAGGGAAAAGTAATTAAATTACAGTAACTAATTACTTAGTAATTAGTTACACCCAACACTGAACAGCACACATTTAGTGAGGACTTGCTATCAGCAACACAGGGTAAGTTGTAGCATACTGTATCTTTCAACAGTGTTCGTGTTCTTTTACCATTAGCTAGTAGAGATGATCGGTTCACGTGCGCCAGGGATCTGTCGTGTAACATTTACAAGTGCCAAAACGGTATTTATTGTTTGAATTACGTAATAAAATTGACAGAATCTGAGAGCTGAGATTTTTTCTATATCATAACTAACCTGCTCTGTCTAGTCTGTCGGTCTCTGTGTCCTTTTCTGTGTGTATGTGTGGTGTGAGAGTGTATGAAAAGTGAAAAGTATCATGGTGAATTCGTGAGAGTTGGCAGCTCTGAATGGCGCTAGCTTGGTCAACATCAGTGAATGCTGACTGTCAAATTCATTCAAACTAACAATAAAAATGTAATATGAACTAAACGAATACAGTAAAACTTCAAATAATAGGCCGAGCTTATATTTTTCCAAATCGTCGAACTGCACCGGCTTGTATTTGAGACAGGCCTTTATAATTTAGTGTTGAGATGTTGTTCATTGAGTCTCTAATCTGTAAAAATCTCCAAATGCTCCACTTGAAACTGCGGTCTTCCAACCTTTTACTATCGTGTCATTGATTTGATTAATATGCACGAGGGAGAGAGAGCAAGACAGCGTTCGCTCGTGTTGTTTGAAGACGTGAGAGTGCGCGCGGCCGCGGCACAACTCACTTTCTGGAGGTATACTGCCCCCATCTGGTATGGAATATGGAGTATGATTTGATTTTTTTTTTGACACATGGCACCTTTATTTAAAGAGAACCTACAAATGTAAACATTGAACTAAATGACAAATACAGTTTATTAGAACCGAAATATCTATGAAAAGACTTTAAACAGGAAACTTATTTTGAGGGAATGCCTATGCTTTACTTGCAGCTGCTCATTCAAAAAGACGAGGGAGGTAAAATACGCAACATATAACATAAATGTGAGGTGTTCATTGCTTGAGAACTACAAGCCTGTAGAACAGTTCTGCGTTTTATTTTATTCTTTACTTTGAACTAGTTTTATTACACCTTTTTGATACATTTAATTAAATAAATATTGAATCAAATTATAGCCTTTTGAATTTTAATTCTCACATTTTGCAGTGTCATGATTCCAGTTTGTATTAACATTTTATTGATTTACTTTTTATGACCTTAAATGTAATAAAACTGAATTTAAATTTTTTTTAAGACAATTAATAGACCCTGGTTTGCATTGAGGATACACCCGTTGGTAGTGTGTGTTTGAACATCTCAGCAAAGTTTACATGAAAAATGTCCTTTACTGCATTTCTTTGCTGTATCCTACAAAGCAACTGTTCTCTTCTCTGTTTTATCAGGGAAAGAAGACAAATTACGAACGTCCTGTGCTTGACCAGTGTTTACTCGGCCTTTCCGAGCCCGGGAGAAATGGAGGCTGTCTCCAAGATACTGTACCACATCAATTCTGGATGCGATGTTATTTCCAGATTACATAAACTTAGTGTCCCACAGTTATACATTAGTGTCCCACCCATTTAGGGACTGACTGAGTATTTTTGTCTTGTTTTCCATCTAAATATTATTTAAGAAAGGTCAATTTCCTTGAAACATGTTTGTTAAACAAAAACATGGCTTAATATTGTAATATTTATGCTTTAACAAAACTATTTGCCATTGGGGGTAATAAGGAAAAAAAAAACGAATTCTATGATAAATTAATTCAAAATGAAATCAAAATGCCTTAAAGGGATAGTTCACCATGAAATTAATTTTTGGTATGTTTTAGCTTACCTCAAGGGCATCCAAGATGTACTGTAGGTGTCTTTGTTTCCACAGTAGTTTCAATTTTGATATTTTTAGGTCAAACCGTATAATGGAGGTCTATGGTCACCACCTCTAAGAGCATGCACAGAGAAGAAAACGAACAGTATTTATATCATAGAGGTAAAAACGATATAAATACTGTTTGTTTTCTCACACAAACCGCTCGTTTCGTGTCTTAGGCCATCAATCTGTACTTACATTTACGAGTCATTAAATCATGTTTAATTTGGACTTCTTTGTGCGTGCTCTTTAAGTTGGTGACCATAGACCTCCATTATATGACTGACAGACAACAACGGTTTGACCTAAAAATATCAGAATTGAAAATACTGTGGAAACAAAGACACCTACATCTTGGATGCCCTTGAGGTAAGCTAAAACATATCAAAAATTAATTTCAAAGTGAACTATCCCTTTAATTACTATCTCACAAAAAAATACATATATTCTTTGCAGACCTGAATACTTGTGAAGTTTGCAGTCAGAGATGTTTTCATGATGTGCTTAAAGTTTCCAATGACCCAGATTTTCTATCTCCACCATCTTTCATTCTTGTTGAGTCAGACATGAGCTTTACCTTCCTTATGCAGAATGACTTTCCAGATTACCCTTCTGTACAATTTTTATGTCTACACATCTGTTATTTTCTTACTTGGACACTTGTAAAGTTTGCGTGCCTGTGCGATGTCTCCTTTGCTCAATCTGGTCCTCTGACCGATGGGCGGCCGGACTCCGTTCACATCATATCGTGGCAGAATGGTGTCCAAAAATATCCCTCTGTCAGCAAAACAAAAAAAGGCATCACTTTAATCAGAATGAACACAGCCTTCTTGTTATTTTAATCCTCTTGTCTCTTATTCATTCACTATCTCTTGTTTCCTGGAATGTCTAACGATTCTCTTCACACCCACACACAGAATCACGGGTACTTGTATGAACACAAAACGTTATCGCACATTTTGAGATGGCAAGTTTCAGCAGATGTACAGAATGTGGCGGTCAGAGCTCGACAGGCCGTATAGTCATTTGTGGAGCAGACTACAATCCAAAGGGAATGCGAGCCAAGCTGTGTTATCCGTGGAAGCAGTCATGGACTGCGGCCTGTGGCTCTTCTGCTCTTCAGTAATTGTGTTAAGGGTAACACTATACATACAATGTTGATCATACTTCGAGAGATTTGCCTTGGTTTGCAAAACACTTCACATCTTTGACTCCATTTGGTTCTACAGTAGTATTGCAATGTCCAAACCTCAAAATACTGGCGGTAACAATATTTCTCAAAAGATAGTACCATGATGCACTGTAGTAGTTCATGCTCAGTGTTGGCATATGTAAAATTCAAGTCAGCACAGTTATTTGACAGCTTGTAATAAAGCGAAAATGTCCATGTCATTCTTTCTTCAGTCGAAAAGAAATTAAGGTTTGTGATGAAAACATTCCAGGCTTTTCTCCACATAATGGACTCCAATGGGAACCAAACGGTTCAAGGTCCAAATGAGAGTTTCAGTGCAGCTTCAAAGGGCTTTAAACAATTCCAGGCAATGAATAAGGGTCTTATCTAGGACCTTTCGAGTCATGATGTGAAAAAAGATTTGTTCATTTTGATGAACAAGTTCGAACAGAACGCTCATTTGACGAACGAGCATTTGAGCTTATAAAACTTAAACTTTTTTATTTATTTTTTAAAATGACCGATCGTTTCGCTTGATAAGACCCTTATTCATCGTCGGGTGTCGTTTAAAGCCCTTTGAACAGTTTGCAGTTTGCACTGAAAGTGTCTTTTGGACCTTGAACCGTTTGGTTCCCATTGAAGTCCATTACATGAAGAAAATCCTGGAATGTTTTCATCAAAAACGTTAATTTCTTTTCGACTGAAGAAAGAAAGACATGAATATCTTGGATGACATAGGGGTGAGTAAATTATCAGCAAAAGTTTTTTTTTTTTAAAGTGAACTACTTAAGTGACGACGAGCCATCTCTAAATATTTCAACTGAACAAATGTAACATGTTTCAACTCTAGCATCCTTTTTTGGTCATAGTGAAGTGTGTCATGTTTAGCTGCTTTAGCGTACCCACATTATGTGCACAAAATGGATGTTGACACAGCCAAATTTGGTAATTGGAGAAGCCCAAACCAAAAATGTATTTTTGTTTGCAGTTTTTTGACAAATGTTTTCAGTTTCTCAAATTTCGGTGCATCACTAGTTCAAAATTCCAGTTTTGGGTTAACAGAATCTCCATTCAATTTTCTGTGAAAGCGAATACATTAAAAAAAAAATACATGCAGAACTTATATTATTTTTGTATAATAATGTTCCAAAACATTCGTTCGTTTCGTTCAATTGTTTTCAATGGGGCGCCGCGTTTTTTTAAACGCCATGAGCGTAACGAGGCGCTGAGAGTTTTTTTCACGCTGAAGCGCTGAGAACTCGCCATTTTTTACTGGTCGCTGGGAGTTGAAAAATGTTCGACTTTGGATAAAACGCAGCGCTCATCACGGTCACTTTTTACCCAGCCGTCCAATCACAGTGGAGGAGGGGCGGGACTAATGCCGACCAACTGTCACAACATTTTTTCTGTACAACGGCACCAACCAGCAGAGCTAACCGAACAAAATGGATGAAATATATTTTTTGTATGAAATAAATTATCTGCGAAATCAGTTTCAAGTAAACTGTGCTGCGGATATTCTGTATCATAGCAACGAAACGTCTCAACGGAAAAAACGCTGCGCTACCAAAACGCTCTCAAGCGCCCAAAGCACGGCGTCTTGAGCAGAGCATTTAGCATTTTCAGTGTGCTAAAAACGGTGGACACACGGACTTCAGCTGGTATTGAACCAAGTCGTTCCAAACCTGTATGAACTTCTGTTGAACATAAAAGAAGATATTCTGAAGAATGTCGATAACAAGACAGTTGATGGACCCCATTGACTTCCATAGTAGGGGGGAAAAAAAAGACTATGGAAGTCAATGGCTAACATCAACTCTTTGGTTACCACCATTCTTCAAAATATCTTCTCTTCTATTCAGCAGAAGAAATAAACTCATACAGGTCTAGAACAACTTGAGGGTGAGTAAATGATGCCATAAGTTCATTTTTAAGTGAACTATTCCTTTAGTATGTATCAAATGAGTCTGTGACCACAAATGTTTCAGGCATATAACCTATTTTGTTACACATCAGGACGCATTGTGGAAACGTCCTTGAATGTGGTTTGAGGGAACAGATCGCAAACTTTTCCAACCCAGCAAAACTACAACTGTGTTAACATCCAACCAATCAACAGTAGTCTGGATCATGGCGACTTAAAAACATCATAAAAACCCCAATGGTCTGATGACTACCACTGATACATAAACAATGACCTCTCCTGGGAGAGTCACTAAATCCGGTAGGTCTCATAGGCCTGAGACAGTGGCCGCCAAAACATGATCCGAATCCACGTTCTGTTTGGTTATAACCTCCTGTATGATGTCACTGGATTCTTGATTGGTCACTTCAGGGTTGAGGCTTCCTAAGAAGCCATGACATCATGAAAAAGTGTTGTAAATAAGCTATAAACAAAAGAAAAGTTGAGTAAATATGGAGAAGTCACCTTTCTCCAGTCCTACTACTGTAACTCAGGCTGAAAAAAAAAAAAAAAATGTTTGCTCAGTTCAACAAAGAGTGATTCAGTATCAAAAACCTCTCTTTTCTCGCACTTCTTTTCGTACTTTGACACTCTTTGCTAGTTTATCGTCTAGCTTTTCACTCCACGGTGGCTAGTGAGGGTCTGCTCGTTTGTTTGTTCCCATGGGAACCTTCCAGTCAACAGCAGGCATGTTCAAATAGGGAAGGATGGATTTCCAGAGCTCAACTACAAGCTTAATATGAAAGAAACCAGCTAAGAAATGCAACCCACATTTCAAGTAAATAAACAGTTTAGTGATATAAATATGTGGGCTACTTTCTTCAGATTCAAGTCAAACACATCAAATATATTTTTACAGCTACAAGAAGGACTAATTTGAATCAAAACATTAAAAATATCATATTCGTGAATATCATGAAAGCTTTTAAGATGAATTCTAGGTCATATTGAATGATAAAACCATACATTTCCTACCATACATGTATCGTGTATATACATTATACAGTCTGTGTATATACTTATACATACAATTATCATCACTGAAATGCAAAAAAGCAAATGTCATACATTATTTAATATTTAATTAAATATTTATTATATTATTACAATATTAAAATTGAAATAAAAAATAACTGCATTACAGTATGTTTTACAGTATTTACAGTATATAACAATAATAAGGCAAAGTATTGAGAAATGTAATTTTCAATTGTCATGAAAATGTCACAAATAACGCTTGTATCTGTTGATTTTGGGGTTAAATGTGACCTGGCTGTTTTTGTAGGCTTCAGCTTTATTGTCGGTCTGTGAGTATAGAGCGGAACAGTAGATGTGTGGGTGAGCGCTAGCGCTCGGCTGGTGTCATCTCACACTGAAGACATACTGCAAGCTCTTTATTTGCTTTTGGCTCAACTTGCCGGTACCAGTTTCAAGAAGAAAAACCTCCCCGAGTAGGGTGGGTGGAACGGGGGCCAGGACACAAAGAAGGAGGTCGGAAAACATGCCCCAGACAAAAAGCTAGGAGGGCTCACCCGCTTCTCGGGGAGAAACGTTTCAAAGAAGAAAAAAAAAACCTGAGGGAAGGCCATGAAATCCTCCCGATACAAGTGCAATCAAAGAACCTGTCTTCCCACGGAGATTTACAGTACGAGTGCTCTGCAAACACAGCAGGGATGATGGGAAAAAAGACAACAGGACAGTGGACAAACAGAGAAGCCAGTCAGAACGGCGGGACTGTTGGCTTCCCTCAAGTTGCTGTGAGGTTTCTGAAGTCAAGATTCTTGAATAGAACGATAAATCCGTGTAAGTTGCCCTTTAATTTCTGGTATAACGGACAGAAATGGAGGTACAGGAGGGGAGGGATATATGATAAACTCAACCCAGATGCCTCAAGTGGACCAAATCTAGTAATCATTTAATAATTATGGGAAGAAGCCCAGGATGAGTTCACCATGTAGTCTATATCTGCTCTGTGCTATACTTAACTCTTGGATTGAGTTTTCCAGCACACTCCCAGAAAATGGTTTAAGAAACTAGTCCTTGTGGCAGGGTTGCCAGGTTTGCGTAACAAAACCAACCCAATTGCTATACAAATCCCGCCTAATCATGGCTCAAACTACCCCATCGTGATCCAGGGGCGGTCCTCTTCTAGGCAAAAGGGGGTTCGCTTCAACCCACGGACTAAAAAAAACAACCCGTGGCGACAGTGTAAAAGTAGCCCAATTCCGCAGGAAATTTGCACGATTTTCAAAATTGTCCGATCGCTGTTCTTCTCACACTAGACACTACATGACTAGTGTCTAGTGTGTCTGACTACATGTCTGGGGTACCATTATGGCGCTTTTCCACTGCATGGTACGGTACGGCTCGGCTGAGAGGAGAGAGTGAACCAATCAACAGTAGGGGGCGGGTCCAACCATGATGGCGGAGGAGAAAGTGACCCAATCAGCAGTAGGGGTCGGCTCCAACCATGATGGGGGAGGAGAGAGTGACCCAATCAGCAGTAGGGGGCGGGTCCACCCATGATGGGGGAGGAGAGAGTGACCCAATCAGCAGTAGGGGTCGGGTCCACCCATGATGGGGGAGGAGAGAGTGACCCAATCAGCAGTAGGGGGCGGGTCCACCCATGATGGGGGAGGAGAGAGTGACCCAATCAGCAGTAGGGGTCGGGTCCACCCATGATGGGGGAGGAGAGAGTGACCCAATCAGCAGTAGGGGGCGGGTCCACCCATGATGGGGGAGGAGAGAGTGACCCAATCAGCAGTAGGGGTCGGGTCCACCCATGATGGGGGAGGAGAGAGTGACCCAATCAGCAGTAGGGGGCGGGTCCACCCATGATGGGGGAGGAGAGAGTGACCCAATCAGCAGTAGGGGGCGGGTCCACCCATGATGGGGGAGGAGAGAGTGACCCAATCAGCAGTAGGGGGCGGGTCCACCCATGATGGGGGAGGAGAGAGTGACCCAATCAGCAGTAGGGGTCGGGTCCACCCATGATGGGGAGGAGAGAGTGACCCAATCAGCAGGAGGGGTCGGGTCCACCCATGATGGGCGAGGAGAGAGTGACCCAATCACCAGTAGGGGGCGGGTCCACCCATGATGGGGGAGGAGAGAGTGACCCAATCAGCAGTAGGGGTCGGGTCCACCCATGATGGGGGAGGAGAGAGTGACCCAATCAGCAGTAGGGGGCGGGTCCACCCATGATGGGGGAGGAGAGAGTGACCCAATCAGCAGTAGGGGGCGGGTCCACCCATGATGGGGGAGGAGAGAGTGACCCAATCAGCAGTAGGGGGCGGGTCCACCCATGATGGGGGAGGAGAGAGTGACCCAATCAGCAGTAGGGGTCGGGTCCACCCATGATGGGGGAGGAGAGAGTGACCCAATCAGCAGTAGGGGTCGGGTCCACCCATGATGGGCGAGGAGAGAGTGACCCAATCACCAGTAGGGGGCGGGTCCACCCATGATGGGGGAGGAGAGAGTGACCCAATCAGCAGTAGGGGTCGGGTCCACCCATGATGGGGGAGGAGAGAGTGACCCAATCAGCAGTAGGGGTCAGGTCCACCCATGATGGGGGAGGAGAGAGTGACCCAATCAGCAGTAGGGGTCGGGTCCACCCATGATGGGGGAGGAGAGAGTGACCCAATCAGCAGTAGGGGTCGGGTCCACCCATGATGGGCGAGGAGAGAGTGACCCAATCAGCAGTAGGGGTCGGGTCCACCCATGATGGGGGAGGAGAGAGTGACCCAATCAGCAGTAGGGGTCGGGTCCACCCATGATGGCGGATGAGAAAGAGTGAGCAAGAGGGAGATTTGAAGACTGTTGAAAGAGAGATGGCTGAGAGACATTACAAAATAGAAAAGGTCAGAGGAATATCACTGGAAAAATATGGGTTATGATCAGGCAAGAGGTAGGGCCCGTATCAATCTTCGAAAATCTTTCCAGTGCTGGAGAGACCGAAGCGGGAATGCCTGAAAACGGATGCAGATGTTGCCTTATTTCTGCTCCATATGGGAGTAACCATGATTTTGAGTGTGTGCTGCTGGCGACTGACAACCAACACTTGCTTTTATTTTATTTTTTATATGTTCATTTTTTGTTTTGTTCATCTTCCTTGTTGTTTGTTCATAAACTTTGCATTATTGCAGATTAATGCAGATTGTGGGCTTGTGCATTTGGGTGGGGGGCGGAGCAATTGAGGGAGGGGTGTGTTTGTTTGGGTTGATTTCAAATATCATCAGAGTTCAACTGATTCTCAGAAATAGCTTACTGCACCTTTAAGGGCCAAATAAAAAGCACATTTAAATCAGCACAATCAAAAAGTTGCTTAAAGGATTAGTTCACTTTTGAAAAAACTTTTGTTGATAATTTACTCACCCCCATGTCATCCAAGATGTCCATGTCTTTCTTTCCTCAGTCGAAAAGAAATTTAGGTTTTTGATGAAAACATTCCAGGATTTTCTCCATATAATGGACTTCAATGGGAACCGGATGGTTCAAGGTCCAAAAGACGGTTAATAACTGTTTCAGATGCAGCTTCAAATGTCTTTAAACGACACCAGACGATGAATAAGGGTCTTATCATGCGAAACGATAGGTTATTTCAAAACTTATTCCAAAAATGTAACTTTTCTAAGGACAAATGCTAGCCTTGCTCTATTCTGTGAGGCGCGTTTGCAACGTCACGTATTACGTAATTACGTTTAAAAGGTCACGAGCGACGTAGCCGAAAGTACAGTGTTTACAAGTTGAACGCATAGGTTGAACGTGCAAACTAGCTCAAACACCGTTTACAAAAAAAGGAATTAAAAGGAAAAACAACGATGTCGGACGATTTTGATTCTGTACTTCCGGCTACGTCGCCCGTGACCTTTTGAACGTAATTACGTATTACGTGACGTTACAAACGCGCCTCACAGAATAGAGCAAGGCTAGCATTTGTCCTTAGAAAAGTTACATTTTTGGAATAAGTTTTGAAATAACCGATCGTTTCGCATGATAAGACCCTTATTCATCGTCTGGTGTCGTTTAAAGACATTTGAAAGCTGCATCTGAAACTGTTATTAACTGTCTTTTGGACCCTGAACCATCCGGTTCCCATTGAAGTCCATTATATGGAGAAAAATCCTGGAATGTTTTAATCAAAAACCTTAATTTCTTTTCGACTGAGGAAAGAAAGACATGGACATCTTGGATGACATGGGGGTGAGGAAATTATCAGCAAAAGTTTTTTCAAAAGTGAACTAATCCTTTAATTGTAAATCAGCAACAACATGCTTTGTCTGTTTGTAGCTAAATATTTATAATAGCAGTTTAATATTTAGTAGTAAAACTACTATATAAATGGGCAGGAGTTTGATTGGTCAGGACATTATGATTAAACCTTTTGTTTTTTGATGAGAGCTTAAGTGATTATGCAAAACAGGACTTATCGAGTGTGTCTATCAACGAACATTATCCGCTAAATTCCCCCCTGGGATCAATGTCTCTCCCTCTCTTTCTCTCCATCTATCTATGTTAAACTAAATGAGAGTAGTACATGGCTTGACAACAGATTCATTTACCGGTAATTAACAACTTTCCACTTGGTTTTAATAAATAATATGTTCATATAAACTCAATTTCATATTCCTAATAACCCCTAAACTATGTAAACATCATATGGGACTGTAACATGAACTTACATTGGACTGGAACCTGTAATCCTACAAGTATTAACAGAATTGCAATTTGTTCAAAAAAGTGATAGAGGCCAAAAGAGAACAGAAGGGAGTGAGAGGGGGGAAACGAGAACAAAGAAGAGGAAACAGATGGTTCTCATATAGAGACTGTGTAGACCTGCGTTTGCGTGTGCCTCGACTCATGTTACCCGCACTCTGGGGGAATGTTGGCTGTTGGCTGTCAAAACTAGTCAGGAAAAACTTTTGATAAACACATGAAATGGGAATACCATTCTTCAATCCCATTAGCAGATCCTTTTGAGAATAGTATGAGGCATCTCAATCTACAGCTCACATTTCATTTCCTTCTACTGTATAGTAGATACAAGAGAAGACATGGGCCAAATCCCAAAATACTTGGGATGATTAGTGTGTATAAAAATATAGTACTTTAAAAAAATATGTAAAAAGTTACTAGATGCATCTCCCCAAGGCTGAAATTATTTATCAAACCTTATAAAAACAGTAATATTGTGAAATATTATTTCTATTTAAAATAACTTTTTTTCTATTTGAATATTGTGATAAAAATACATATACATGTAATTTATTCCTTTGATCAAAGCTGAATTTTCAGCTTCATTTTTCACTGTCAGAAATAATATTCTATAATTTGCTGCTCAAGAAACATTTCTGATTATTATCAATGTTGAAAACAGTTGTGCCGTTTACTACATTTGTGGAAACCATGATATAGCACTTTTTTTCAGGATTCTATGAAGAGTAAATCGTTAGCATTTATTAGAAATAAAAATCTTTTGTAACATGCTGTTACTTTTGACCAGTTTAATTAATCTTTGCTGAATAAAATTATTAACATCTTTAAAAAAAACCTCTGATCCCAAACTTTTGAGCAGTATAGTACATATGAGTTACAATCATTTACAGCATGAGGGCTTTGTGGTCTCATGACATTTTTATAACATGGTAATATGTCTTAAAAGTATGTACTTTCTCGACACCAGCGAAGTACATTTGCAAGCTGAAAACCAGCCACATTTAAAAGGGTTACTTCACCGCTGATAAATTGGGCTTTCAATAAAACTTGGCTGGCTAAACAGTAGAAAGGCGGAAAAAAAATGTAAATCGGTGCTATCTGAATAGAGAAAAAAACAGAGCTGTTGTCCTCCCTTTTGACAAATATGTAAAAAAAACAACAACTTCAATACCCATAATGCACTTGGCATGCTGCCATCCAAGGCCACTCCCACTAGTCTACCATGGATACGCTTACATCAGGTCAAATACGGTCATGCTTTAGTAGGAAATACCTCTTAGCAAACTTTTAGTCATAATGGCGCCGACTTGTATTATTCTTCGGTGCCTGAATTCAAAGAGTAAACGTTTAGCGGGAGTAATTTACTTTTGGTTCCCAGTGATGGATCCAGCATGTTGTAGTGCACAAATATGGAGAGAAGAGAGTAATGGAAAATTTTAAAAACCTCTGTGTTTGTAGTCAACATTTCAACCTGGATGACCACGAACAGTGTTTTCGGCCAAACAGGGGAACGAAACTACCGTTCTGTCAGTTCCGCCCAAAGCAAAATGCCATCACGTAAAGGTAAGAAAGCTATTGCCACAGTGTTCCATTTTTACCAAAATGCTGTGTTCACATCGGACGCGAATAGCGCGTCAAATACGCGTCTACCGTGTCTAGTTTGACGCTTGACCACTTTTTTGTTAATTCGCGCGTCAAGAGTGAAGCTGACACACGTAAAAATAAAAGTTTGAAGCGAAATTTACGTGCGTCAGAATCAAAATCCGTTTGGTGGCCATTTTTTTTTTTTATGTCGACCGAGCATTCATGGAGACAGTCACCGCTCAGTATTTGCTCTGGAGAGCAGAACAGCGGCGTGGGGATCATCATCGCCGTATTTGTGTCCACCGGACCCTTCGGAGGCGAACCGTTTGGCGAGTTTCACCATTTGCTCGCTCCATGAGCTGCGCCTGGATGACGGCCGCTGTCAGCGGTACTTCCGCCTGTCCCGCTTCCAGTTTGATGACCTGAGGGTGGGTGGGAGGGCGAGGGTGATCCGCATCAGAGCGAGGATCACAGGATCACCCTCGCCCTCATCCATCTAATCTGTCATTTATTTTTGTTTTGATGATAAATAGAGCCAGCCTCCAAAAGTTATTAACCTGTACTGTGATTTTTTTCTCTCTCACGTCCAGACACGAACTTATGCACATGTATGTTGGTTGTCTTTACATCATAATAATATTTCATATAATCTAGATATGGAATAAATAACATTTAATACAAAATGAATATTGTCTCGTATATTGAAATAAAGTTTTGAGTGATAAAATATTTGCTTTGTTGTGCATTAGAACTACATTTAGTCATATTACAAAATAATTTATTGAAGCATCCAGATACTTCACCACGTGAGCAAGCAGCCGCCAAAGTTCAGATTTTTCAACTCGCGCGCGAATTCGCGTCAAACACATGAATGCACAAATAGCATTAACTAAATCATTCGTGGTTATCACGCCAGACGCTCAATTCGCGTCTACCTCTACGCCTCATTCACGCCGCAGGAACTTTTACGCGCGTAACGCATCTTTGCACTGACTTAACATTAAAATTATTTGCACCTGACGCGCTATTCGCATCCGGTGTAAACGCACTAGAGCCCGACCGATAAAGGATTTTGAAGGCCGATGCCGATACAAATATTTTTGGGTTTTAAAATCCGATATTCCGATATATCGGCCGATATTTTATTTATTTGTTTATTTTTTAAACTGGACATGATAGTCACAAATTTTGTCAAGCTTATTTGAGTTAAGAGAACTGTTGGGGAAGTTCTTTTAATTGTTATTCAAGCAATGTATGTCTCGAACTCAACGAGTGTTGCCAACAGGAACGGTGTAGAGTGCCCTCTGGTGGACAAACTACACAACTCCAACACTCATGACATGGTTGAAGCGTTTTTCGTCCGTTTTTATTTTATTTTTGAAATATTCATTTATCGGCTATTATAATTGCCGATACCGATAGTTTGGAAAATGCCTAATATCGGCCGATAATATCGGTCTGCCGATATATCGGTCTGGCTCTAGAACGCACAATAAGGCTGTTTAAAGAACAGAAAAACTACAATACTATTTTAAGTGATACAACTACCCTTACAATAACTGTTCTAGGTATTAATAACCCTCTGTCGATCCGACTGTCTGTGGGCGGGGACACAAAAATGCGGAAGGATAATCTGTAGTCTTCACAAAATCAAAATGCGTCATCCGGTGGACTTTTGCTGAAAAAAAAACATGAATTTCTCTGCCCAGGTAACACAGAGAACAAGTTAAGATTGTTCATTTACATAAACTACCGACATTGTATTAACACAAAACGGGTTAGAAACCGGAAAATTTGACCTTAAATTGTAGTCTAGATTAGCACAACTAAAAGTGTGGTAAAACTTGATTTGGATTAGTTTTCGCTTGGATTTTGTCATCGCTAAATGATATGCCAAAACAACAAATTCCAGAAACAGGTGGAAAAAAAATTCTCAAATAGTATCTAACATAAAGCTAGCCAAGTCAGAGCCACAGTGATAACAGAGTACACTTTGCTAAATGACAGGATAACTCTGAGTGGTTTCACAGACGTCATCAACAGAAATAAGTATGTGTGTGCGTGCGTGTTCAGTAAGGGGCACAGTTATCACAGAGATGATAAAACAATTTCCATTAGTGTTTTGTATAGTCACATAAAAATGCTTCTACATTAATAACGTCATGCTAGCTCAATGCTGAAAATACACCACCAATTCAAATCTCATTTCCTCCAGTCACATTTGAATAGAAATGTTTAAAAGGTGATAGTAATGATCTTTTCTGCACAAATTCCACTTATCTTTACTGTTATTTGTCTATAGTTTTGCTGCTGCTATGTCAAACTAAACTTGAAGTCACCAATGCTAGACTCTCGAAAACAAAAACAGCACACGTCATGAACGAAAGACTGTTTATCTTTCTCTGTGGCACAGTAAAAGTAAATCTGGTGGAAAGCTGAATAAAGCCTAATCTTTAAACCATTGTCCAAGTTTATTGGCTCCATCACATGGTGGTTTTATTCTACGCGACAGTAGAAATCCGTTTAACTGTAGAGATTATGATAAATCCATAGCACGATAGATAGGGTACAACAGGACTAAAGGCACACCGTGGTAAAAGGCGCATTTTACTTAATTCTCTTTTAAACCACTAGATGGCACAAAATTCACCTCAACATTTTTTTAAAGGTGCTATATGTAAGTTTTTGACTGTACTAAAGCATAAAAATACCATAAAATGTTTGCAGATATTTAGGAAACATAGTCCACATATTCGTTTCTCTGAAAAACGCTTCTACAGCCAGTTATTTTACTTTCAAATGTGTGTTCTGTGTCGGAATGTCGGTTTTTGTTTTGGTCAGAGCGATACCGCACATTGCTAATTTACCCAATAGTATTTCAACACCTCAAGGAAAACACAGCATATTGCAGCCAGAGAACAAACTGCGTCAGAGATCGCAGATACTACCCGAACTAAAAAGCCTTCCGACCCATCTAAAAATTTCGATGAAACAGAGCATATTAAAACGCGATAACTCATAAATCAATAAATCAACTCATCAACTTACAGAGTGCAAGTCTACTCTCATTCCATTGCAGTGGCGGCTGCTGGTCTTTCAAATAGGGGAAGCTCTTCTTTTTTCTTCTTCTTTTTTTTAAACTCGACTGTCAGGTGTGGGGATGGTGAAAAGAGCGAGGACTCGATGGGCTTTATTTTATTGATAAAAACAACAAAAAAAAACCAAGGGGAATAAATTGGGAGCAAAAAAGGCAGGTAACGAGGGAGGACAGGTGGGGCAAAATAACTAATAATCAGGAAACAAGATGGGAGTCACAATGACAGGAAAGCACATATGGCACAACAAACACATGACAAGCACAAGCCATGTGCTCATACCAAACATGACAAAAACACATGACCAATAAAACAAATTAAAAAGCAATTGTGCTCACACAAAATGAGACCTGAAGAACGATGAGAACACTCATAAGACACGTGTTCACACAGAACATGACAACATGAAAGCACACAGCTAGTTTAAAAACACAAGCTGTGTGCTACACAGCACAAGACAAAACATGACATGAAAGCACGCGGCCAATGTAAACACAAACCATGTGCCACACAATACACAACACACTGAACAGAGCGAACACGACAAGACAGAACGCTAACGTTACGCATGAGTACGACCATAAGGTCATCCTGTGCACTCACAACCGAAAACAAACACGCGGAGAATGCATGCCCGAATCCCAACACAAAAGTGAAACCAAACTAGACAGATGTGCCGTGATTCAAACACCACGTCCGCACATGTAACAAGACACCTGACATCGACGGAAGAAATGTGGGAATTAGGTTGAACTGTGAAATATCTGATGAAAATTGCAAATACTAAGAAATATGTAACAGCAGTTCGTCTTTCGAGTAAAATACACACAAAATTCGCGACGAGACTGAGCACGAAGTCTTTAAACTAGCTTCCGCGTCAGCGATTTTTTTATTGGGTGAAATCACTGTCAATCAAAAGGAGATGCAATCCTCCAATCATCACGCGGACGCCCGGACGCCAGGCCAGCCCACTTCCCTATTAACCCCAGAGACGCCCGGCGTCCGTGGGCGGGACATAATCGCAGCATTTATCCAATGACCGTCTACTTTAACAGCACTGAAAAAAACTGTTCAAAGCAGCCCCATTGAAGTCAATGGACGCCGAGCTTCAACGGGGAAATGCCATAGGAAAACGCATGCACTGTGACGCGCTACAGGAGGCGCTGCATGAGAAGGAGATCAAGTCAGCCGACTCGAACTCGTCTTCGAGATTACCGTGTTCTAACGCATTTTTACTCATTAAAATGTTAACACAATAGTACACATTTGATCATTATTTGTTTGACATTATAGGGGAAGCTGAGCTTCCCTTGCAGTCTTAAAGAAATCTCCACTGTTCCATTGTCAATTGTGCTCGTTCCTGTTGCGTGTCCTCAATCTGGCAACCCGTGTGAGCGTCGAGTCTGAGCAGGAGGGGGCGGGAAACAACGAACTGCAATATTTTTAAACTGCAGTACCAATTTCAACCACTAGTTGTCAATCTCACATACTGCACCTTTAACAACCGCGTTTGATGATGCGCAAGGAAATTTGGCTGATGGCGCGATCGCAGACAGCAACGCAAAGTTGATTCTGTGCCAATTGAATCTAATATCGTTGTAGATTTAAGAAGCAAATGAGAATCACTAAAATTATTGAGACAAAAGTTTTGTTAATGATTTTCAGTTTTTTTCAAGGTCATTAAAGGAACAGTTATTCAATAATGGAAGAAAAAGTATGGTATCTGGGGTAAAAGGCACAATAATTAACATGATAATAAACAGCCGGCTGACGATTACAGCCTTGGTGAGCAGAAGAGACTTTCAGACATGTCTATAGTTGCTGTAAAACAAAATCATAGCATGAGGTTTTGTCCTACCGCCCACCTTTATAGTCACAGAGACATGAGAAGAAACAGGAAGTTAATTACATTAAGCTGACGTCGAGAGATCGGATCGTCAAACAGAACTGAAGCTAGATGATGTCCGCACCGAACCTTTCCACACACACGAAAACCGACTGGCTCAGATTACTCTCCGAACAACTGACAGGCACGCGAGAAGCACAATAGCGGCGTTGTGAAAGCTCAGCAGAAAGAGTGTAAGAGGAGCGAGATGCTCAGACAAAGTGCTGATGCCACATTCAAAGGTCACCCTGTGGAAACTAATAAGAAGTGTGAATAAAACAGTGCATCTACAGGCCCATTCAGCTTTTTCCAAATATAACCTTTCATGTAGTGTGTTGTATAGCTGTTTGTGAATGTAAACGGTTTTAAAGGTCAAAGCTATTGTCTCTTAAAAGAAAGAATCGATTCTGAACTGCCAAAAGAAGTCGTCAGCAATTCCAGTCTTACTTCCTGTTACGAACCTATAGTAACAATGCAAGAAATTTGCATAATGCCAGTCTATGGTCTTTATGGCCTTTGGTCCACAAACAATCTAATTTGACTCCGCCCTCAAACACTACCCAGATAGCAAACTGACATTGAATCAACGTGGAAATATGACATCGAAACAACGTTGATCTGACATTGTTTTGCTCATCGGATTAACGTTGAACCAACGTCAGACGCGTCATTCTTTCAAAACTAACGGAAAATCAACTTGAAATCAACGCGTCGTTTCAACGTTATGAAAGCAAACCAATTTTCGATTTTCATTTAGCTTTGAAGAATGCCGCGTCTGACGTTGTTTCAACGTTAATTCGATGAGCAAAATCAACGTTGTTTCAATGTCACGAGAGACGTCGTTTCCACGTTGATTCAATGTCAGTTTGCTGTCTGGGTAGTTGCAGCTGAGACTGGAAGAGTTTAGTTTGTGTTGTTCATGTCGATAAGACGCTGTTATCTGATGCTAAAGCAAATCCACCTTGATGCACTTCCAAACGATGAGGACCTATATGGAAAATTGACACCATTGTTGCTTTTCGTATAGTATCGCCGTTTATTTAGCGCTGGGGAAGATACAGAGCGCTTCCAACATGCACTGTGAGTGGTAGACCAATCATAACAGACGGAACCATCTGACCAATCAGAGCAGAGTAGGCTCTAACTGTGCGTTCACACCGGACGTGAATAGCGCGTCAAATTCGCGACTACCGCATCTAGTTTGACGCTTGACCACTTTGTGTTAATTCGTACGTCAAGATTGAAATTGACGCACGTAAAAACAAAAGTTTGAAGCGAAATTTACGCGTGTCAGAATCGAAATCCGTTGGCGGCCATTTTTTTTTTATGTCGACAGAGCATTAATCGAGAGAGTATCGAGAGTATTTGCTCTGGAGATGATAAATAGAGCTAGCCTCCAAAAATTATTAACCTGTCCTGTGATTTTTTTCTCTCTCACACATCCAGACACGAACTTATGCACATATGTTGGTTGTCTTTACATCATAATAATATTTCATATAATCTAGATATGGAATAAATAACATTCAATACAAAATGAACGTGTCTCGTATATTGAAATAACCCAGATAGCAAACTGACATTGAATCAACGTGGAAACGACGTCTCTCATGACATTGAAACAACGTTGATTTTGCTCATCGAATTAACGTTGAACCAACGTCAGACGCGGCATTCTTCAAAGCTAAATGAAAATCGAAAATTGGTTTGCTTTCATAACGTTGAAACAACGCGTTGATTTCAAGTTGATTTTCCGATAGTTTTGAAAGAATGACGCGTCTGACGTTGGTTCAAAGTTAATCCGATGAGCAAAACAATGTCAGATCAACGTTGTTTGGATGTCATATTTCCACGTTGATTCAATGTCAGTTTGCTATCTGGGAAAGTTTTAAGTGATACAATATTTGCTTTGTTGTGCATTAGAACCACATTTAGTCATATTACAAAATAATTTATTGAAGCATCCAGATACTTCACCACGTGAGCAAACAGCAGGCTCCTGATTGGTTAACGCGCCGCGAATTGATGCCAAAGTTCAGATTTTTCAACACGGGCTACAGACGCGAATTCGCGTCAAATGCGTGAATGCACAAATAGCACTAACTAAATTATTCGCGCGCAACACGCTTAACGAGCCAGACGCTCAATTCGCGCGAACTTGAAGCATGAATGAGGCGTATTCGCATCTACCGCACTGCGCTCTACGCCTCATTCGCGGCGCAGGAATTTTTTACGCGCGTAATGCGTCTTTGCATTGACTTAACATTGAAATCATTTGCGCCTGACGCGCTATTCGCATCCGGTGTGAATGCACCATTATATGGAAAATTGACACCATTGTTCCTTTTCGTATCGTATCGCTGTTTATTAAGCGCTGGGGAAGATACAGAGTGCTGTGAGTGGTAGACCAATCATAACAGGCTGAACCATCTGACCAATCAGAGCAGACTAGGCTCTTAGAAAGGAGGGGTTTAGAGAGACTGAATCTTCCAACAAACCGTTTTCAGACTCTTTGAGAAATGAGGTGATTTTGTGATGTATATTATAAAAAAATGAAAGTTTTGATCTTGGATGCATGTAAACCTATTATGGGACTTCTTAAAAAACTAAATTAGGAACCTTTCAAATAGCATAATAGGGACACTTTAATTATTCATAATGAGGAATAAGTGAGGAATCCTCAACAAAAAATGATTAATATTCAAACAATGTGAATAGCTGTTTGAACTATGACTATTACAAAGACAAAATTATTATATTATAGTTTGTCTGCCCATGAAAAAATCCAAAGTGTTTACCAGGGTTATGTTGCACGTTAGCTAAGTGTTTTCAACATGTTGTTATGTAGTTGTTCTGGTTTCATGCTATGACATTTCAAGGTGGTTTCTTACCCCTAAGGGCCCGTTCACAATGCAACATGTTCTTGCATTTAAAAAATGAGAGCTACAGAGCAGAGAAATGCAATGTCTTGAGATCCGTTTTTAACATTTGCACTTCTTTTAACTTGACATACTGTAATAAAACTGACAGTTGCATCCGGTCCCACTGTTTTTTCAGAGCCATCCGTCTAGCACAGGTTTATGAACAAAACTATTAAAGAGCAGTGTAGTGGAACGTAAAAACCTGCTCTTAAAAAACTATTAGAACTCAGTGATTTTTTTCGTCCAAATATGAAAATTTTGTTATTTATTCTCCTTCATTCCAAACCTGTGAGCTATTTTTTTTTTTTTTCTTGGAACACTAAACATTTTTGAAGAATTGTTATGCAGGTCTTGCCAAACAGTTCACAGTGACACGGATAAAAAATAAAAACCAGGGGGAGAAAAAGCTGAAATATAATAGCTCATACAACTCTCCCATATTTCTGAGCTCATATGATATTATATAGCTAATTACCTCATTCAGAAATTCATGTCCTAGTCCAGATCATAGTCACCATGAACTTGAGTTATATATTCTATGAAAATAGCAGTGTTGTAGTCGAGACCACCTCACTCGAGTCCGAGTCCAGACCGAGACCAGAAAGAGTCGAGTCCGAGTCAAGACCGAGTCCATAGAGAGTCGAGTCCGAGTCGAGTCCGAGACCAGAGACGGTCGAGTCCGAGTCGAGACCGAGACCAGTGATGGTTGATTACCTAATTTACTTTTATTTACTTAGAGAAATCCTTTTTTTTTTTTTTTTTACTGAATTTACTTAAAAAGGCCACATAGTAGGTGGTGTTAAAAGTAATTTTATTACAATTTGTCATGCGCAGTTGCGCACTAGAAAATCACCAATCACTGGATGTGTCAATCAATTTAAAGAAATATTTTATTTAACATACATTAATAATCATAAAAAAATATTTTGAATTGAACTCGAGAATAAGCCCGAGTCCTAAAAAAAAAAAAAAAATTTCGAGTCCGAGTCAATTCCGAGTCCAAATGCACACGAGTCCATGACAAGACCAAGACCATTAAAATATGGTCTCGAGACCGAGTCCGAGACGAGTCCGAGTCTCGAGTACTACAACACTGGAAAATAGCAGCATGCAGTCTTGGACCAAAGGTGAGTAAATAATGATTTTATAAATATGTATATATTTTTTTCTTCAATGTACAATACCGGTCAAAAGTTTTAGATCAGTAAGATTGTTTATGCTTTTAAATGAAGTCTCTTCTGCTCACCAAGGCTGCTTTATTTGATGAAAAAAAATGACAAACAGTAATATTGTAAAAAATATTACTGTTTTCTATTTTAATATATTTTAAAATGTTAATTTGGAATTTAATTTAAAATTCCTGGAATTTAATTTGAAAGCTGAATTTTCAACATCATTACTGTTGCTGATTACACATCAGTTTTCAGTGTCACATGATCCTTCAGAAATCATTCTAATATGCTGATTTTATGCTCAAAAAACATAAATTATTATTTTCAATGTTGAAAACAGTCGTGTACAATTTTCACCCCCAAAATTCTATGATGAATAAAAAGTTCAAAAGAACAGCATTTATTTAAAATATAATCTTTTCTAACATTATAAATGTCTTTACTGTAACTTTTGATCAATTTAACTCATCCTTGATGAATAAAAGTATTTTCGAATTTCTTTTTTTTCTAAATTCTTACTGACCCCAAACTTTTGAATGGTAGTGATTAATGTTACAACAGCTTTCCATTTCAGATCAATTCTGTTCTTCTGAACTTTCTATTCGTCAAAGAATCCTGAAATAAAAATCTAAAAAACTGTTTTCATCATGGATAATAATCATAAATGTTTCTTGAGCATCATATTACAATAATTTCTGTAGGATCATGTGACACTGAAGACTGGAGTAATGATGCTGTAAATTCAGCTTTGATCACAGGAATAAATTACACTTCACTATACAGTATATTCACATAGAAGACCGCTGTTTTAAATTGTAATAAATTAAATAATTGCAGCCTTGGTGAGCAAAAGAGACTTCTTTTAAAAACATTAAAAAATCTTACCGATCTAAAACTTTTGACCGGTAGTGTAAGTCAGTTCAATTTTTGTCCGTTTTTTAATTTGCCATGTAAAAATGTAAGTATAATTGTCTGGTTAATATTATTTATATTTCATTTTAAATGATTTATTTGAGATATATACGGTTGTAAACAAAATTATTCAACATGACAAATGTTTCAAGTGGTTTCCCCAAATCCAATTGAAAATGCAACTTTTAATGACATCTGTAGTGTCAAAATTATTTAACCCCTTGATGGCAAGCATCTTTAATGCTAAGTAGAACCCCCCCTATTTGCTGTTATATCCTGCTGACAACGAGATGTATAACCAGACACCATATTTCTTCAAATCCCACCAGAGATTATGTATGGGGTTCAAGCCAGCTGACTATGATGGTCACTGTCTTCTTCTGCAACCAAGCCTTGGTGGAATTTGAGGTATGCTTGGGATCATTGTCTTGTTGGAAGGTCCAATGACAACCCAAGCTTCAGCTTCCTCACTGATTCCTCACCCTCATTGATGCTTCAATGAATCCATCTTGCTTTCCTTACGCTGCATGTTTCCAGTGCCAGAGGATGTAAAACAGCTCCAGAGCATCACTAAGCCACAACATGGACAACAGTAGACAGAGTGTTCATTTCAGCATATGCTTCACACTTCTTCCTCCAGACGTACCGGAAATTTCCAGTTTCGTTTCATCGCTCCACAGAATCCCGAAACCTCTGTGGCTTATTTATACGATTTTGAGCAGTTTTCTAGTTCTTTTGGGTCAGCAGTGGTATAAGTCTTAGGGTGTATTCACACCAGCAAAGTCCGATAGTTCACTTGCTTTGGTCCGGACCAAATAAATTATTATAATTTTTTTTTTTTTTGGTACGGTTCGCTTTCACACTGCTCTTTTTGCAAGTGAACCAAAATTTGTAAACCAAACCACACGTGTGCTAAGGTCGTCCATTCATTGGACAAGGATTCTCAAGGGAAATCAGGAAGTGCAAAAAAGGCTCAGCATGGAGATATTTCCATATATTTCATACTGCAATATTTGTTCTTTTACTATTTTTGTGTTAATTCTGTACAAACGCAATATGAAGAAACTAATGAGTATCATATGATACAATGTCATCTATACGAAGTCGTAATTCGGATTTTGAGAAGACGACGAGTGTAACGTTTGAGTGGCTCTATAAACGCGGGGAAATACGACAACTCTCGTCTCTCGTGCATCTTTTCATTCGACCACCTTCTGTTTTTGTTTTTTTTTATCTCTGGGCAACATCTCAACTTTGCGTTAAGTGGCACTGCGCAGAAGACGGAGAAGGTATAAAGTTTTCATTCATAGAGAGGGGCTATATGTTCACTCATTCAAATATAATGAGATTATTGTGTACTAACAAGTGCTGTCAATGTTAACGCTTGCGATTAAGTTTGTCCAGTTTAACGTAAATTAACGCATCATCATCCTTGTATTGTAACTATCCTTACATTAATAATAATAATAATTCATTACATTTATATAGAATTTTTCTCGGCACTCGCTTTAAGGGGGAAACTCGTCAACCGCCACCAAAAGGTGGTGAACTGCGAATGCTTTATGAACTGCAAATGATATTTTTTTTGCATCTTTGCGCGATTAGACATTCACACACGACGCGCAGAAAGATATTCTCTTTCGACGCAGTGCTTTCTTGCAATTGGGTCGGTTCATGTTCACACCGTAAACGAACCGTACCAGAGTTCGTTTGGAACCGTACCGAGACCACCCCTTCAGCTGGGTCTCGGTTCGGTTGTTTGGTCCGCACCCGAATTCGATTGCTGTATTCACACCTGCCCAAAAGGTCCGCACCAAGGGGGCAAACGAACTAGAGTTCGATTCAATCGAACCAAACAAGGCAGGTGTGAATACACCCTTAAGGCCAATTTATACTTCTGCGTCGAGGGTACGCCGTAGTGTACGGCGTTGGCTTCGCACGTTGGCGACGCCGTCGTGAGCATTTATACTTCTGCGTTCAGGTATTGGTTGCTCTGCAGTACTGCTCCGAAACGCTAGTTGGCGGCGGAGGGTTTTAATGTTCCACTGTTTAGATTCCTCGCGGCTAGGTTACTACAAGCAATAGCGACTGAAAGAGAGTGGATCATGTTGGAGTTGGAGCTTATTGGGGTGGAAAAACAGTTCATTTTAGTGAAATTACTAAAACTGAAAGGCAGAAATGACAGAAGACGTCGGAGGAGATGGTACGTGTGGAAATGCGTGAGAAGGTACGTGCGGAAATGCGTAGGAGGAAATACGACGCTACCAAGCCGACCAATCACCGATCTTGCGGTCCGCGTCGTCGCGACGTGTAGTTACATTTTTGAAGAGGTGCGCGTCAGACAACGCGGAAGGGTACGCGGTATGGGACGCGTCTGTGCGTATGCTACGCCGTACCTACTGCGCGCACCCTACGCAGAAGTATAAATTGGCCTTTAGAGTTCTGGCATAGAAACCGTATGTGTTTAGCACACGTCTTAATGTGCGAGCTAAAACCTCAGTGCCTGTTGCCACCAAGTTTTTTGCAGTCACTCGAGGGTTTTTCAGAAACCCTTCTAAGAAATTAGCTTGCAGCCGTTGATAGTAGGGGAGAGCGGGGCACAACCTAACGCTTTTTTGGTTTTGGCTCAATTAATTAAAAAATAATTAGGTTAGATTAATACTTTTTTTACACAAGCAACATACACATCTCTGCTACAAATGAACACTTAAAGTTTTTTTCTAGGACCTACCATTTTCATACAGTTGCACTGAAAGTGACAGAAGTGCAAATGTTACAACTTACCCCATATGCGGGGTTAATTGTAACAGACAGAGGGGTTAGTTGTAACACTTTGTGTGTAACACACACAATTTAGTACTATTTTATTTGTATAGTTTGATATTGTTTGTGCATCTGTATAGACAGATATCCATACATAATCCTCATCCAATCATCCTTCTATTATGGATCAATATCATGGATAGAGACATAGAAAAGGGCTGCATAGTTTTGCAATAAATAATAATAAATAAAATGATAAATATTGTAATTTCAATTAAATTAGATTTGTGTGCGGCAGCTGCATGATGTACAATTATTATTATTATTAATAATAACAGTAATGATAATACAAATGAGCTTAAAATAAAAAAATTAAAGGGTTTATTGCATTAATAACAGGCCATAGTTTTAATAAATAAACAAGTCATCATTCATAGTACACTCAATTTTAAACATTTTAAATCCCAACATAACAAAGTTAAATGTACACTCAAACCTGAAAAGTTGTGTGGCTCCGTTTTCATTTGATTATCATTGTACACTTGGAGGCTTAGTTGAAACACTCTGTTAACACCAACCCAGCTGTGTATTACATATTTTAACCCTAGCTAACAGTCGCTAGGAATTGCTGACATGTTTCAAAACGATGCTATGTTTGAGCCAACAAGACAGTGATTAAGGCAATATAAAATTAGATTTGGAAACGTATACACCCAACTCAGAAACCGAATGATGAAAAAAATGACTTTCATGGTGTCAAAACACTCTTTGTCCAGTATCTTCACGAAACATAATCAAAACTTTCCGCAAATTCGCGGGAGACCGTCTTCTGGCAGCAAGAGAAAAATAGCAGAAAGACGACCAGATTAATCCTGACGAACTATGTAAACGGTCCGTGTTACATTTAACCCCGCGTTAGGTTGTGCCCCGCGCTCCCCCCCTGCTGAAAAATCCAGCTAAAACCAGCCTAGGCTGGTTGGCTGGTCTTAGCTGGTTTAAGCTGGAAGTAGCTGGTTTTAGTTGGTCACCCAGCCTGGCTTAGCTGGTCAAGCTGGTCTCCCAGCCTGACTTAGCTGGTTAAGCTGGTCTCCCAGCCTGGCTACCAACTTGACCAGCTAAGACCAGCCTGACCAGCTGAAAAAGTGTTCAAAACCCCTCTAAAACCAGCCTGATAAACCAACTAACCAGGCTGGGAGACCAGCCAAATGGCCTGTCCAGATAGTTTAACCACTGTTCCTTTAACTTTAAACTTGTGAACTATGCTTCCAACAGTGTCTTAGAAACATTTAGTGCCTTCGCTATCTTTTTGTATCGTGTTTGTGAAGGGCAATGATTTCTTCTTTAACTTTTTGGACCATTTTGTTTAACTTATGAACCTAGCAAACCTAGTCAGTTCAGATATTTCATGTGTTCTTGCTCAAGCACACCTGATGAAACTAATGAAGCCATTGATTAGTTGCATCAGGTGGGCTTGAGTTGAGTTTTGTAGATTTGTGTGATTGCGGAAGTCATTAAAAATAGCATTTTCAGCTGAATTTGGGGAAAACACTTGAAACATTTGTTGTGTTGAATTATTTCATTGACTTTTGTTTGATTTGTTCATTGCAAAAAGTTCATTCAAATTTCGCCAATAAAGCTGATTTGCAATGGGGTTGAATACTTTTGATTACAACTGTATATATGCATGTTTGTTTATGATCTATATCATTTTTATGTAATTAATATATATATATTGTATAAGATTAGAGAAGGAGTGGACATTATGAGTGAAATTATGAAAAATTAGACAATATTCCTAAGAGCAGATTCTAACCTGGAAAAGGTGTTTCTTGCATAGTGCATGATGCTGTCGAAGTCATAGACCTCTCCGAGTGAGTCCACCTCACCAGGCTCCATCTTCAGGAAGTTGTACTCCTGTCCTATGAGATGAAACCAAGAATGAGACTGAGGCAGGAAGTGATGTGAACTATAAGAGCCCATGCAGTCATTGTCAACGCTTGTTTATTCAAAGATTGTTTTTATGGATTCATCCTTATTACATCACATGTAATGGATTATTGCACTATTCTCTTTATTATTATAAACTCAGCAACAATAAAAGAAACAACAGGATTAATTATAGAATTTATTTGAATTAATTAGAGAGAGATGACAGATGTATGTGTGAGTCCGTTCAGCATCTCTCTCTACAAACAATGAAGCTGTGGGTTTAATTACTTCAAAACCAGTGATGTAAACCCTTATTGCAGAGAAAATTTTATTAATAAAAGTTGTGAGGCAGCATCAACAAGTTTCTATGCTCCTGAAAGTTATGTGTGCATGCGGAGCGATCTCTGATATGTGTGCAAGTGACGTACGTGTGTGTGTGTTTCTATAAAAACAGCGCATTAATATAGAAGGGTGAATAAACTGACTTGGAACTACTTGTGAATTAAATAGTTTTACTGCGAACCTTCCATCCAATCAGAATATGAAATGTTATATCTATACATCAAATATTTAGACAGACCAATATAATTGATTACATAAAATTCAAATAAGACTTATAGATCTTTATTTAAAAGGGTTTAACCAATGGCTGTAACCAAAATCGCCCCCCTACACCCTTAATGGGATAGTTCACTTTGAAATAAATACATTTTTGGTATATTTTAGCTCACTTCAAGGGCATCCAAGATGTAGGTGTCTTTGTTTCTGCAGTTGTTTCAATTTTGATATTTTTAGGTCAAACCGTTCTTGTCTGTCAGTCATATAATGGAGGTCTATGGTCACCACCTCAAAGCGCATGCACAGAGAAGTCCAAATTAAATGTAAATGTATACAGTACATTGATGGCCTAAGACACGAAACGAGCGGTTTGTGCGAAAACGAACAGTATTTGTATCGTTTTTTACCTCTTGTAACCACAACCACAAAGCGCACGCGCCCTCGGAGTACTTGGATGTGACTGTGGTTACAAGAGGTAAAAGCTATATAAATACTGTTCGTTTTCTCACACAAACCGCTCGTTTCGTGTCTTAGGCCATCAATGTGTACTTACATTTACGAGTCATTGAATCATGTTTAATTTGGACTTCTCTGTGCATGCTCTTTGAGGTGGTGACCATAGACCTCCATTATATGACTGACAGACAAGAACGGTTTGACCTAAAAATATCAAAATTGAAACTACTGCGGAAACAAAGACACCTACATCTTGGATGCCCTTGAGGTAAGCTAAAACATACCCAAAATTCATTTCAAAGTGTAGTATCCCTTTAAATAGGGAATTTATTCAACTTACGTTGGAGATATTTGGAGATAATATTTTATAAATAAAGTGGTTAATCATGGACTTTGTCATAAACTCGTGGATGACTTCATGAAATTGAGGTTAAACCACTGGATTCACATGGATTACTTTACTACCTTTCTGGGGCTTGAAAGAGGTAGTTGCGCAGCTGTCAGTGGAGGGACATAAGCTTTCAGATTTCATTAAAAAGATCTTCATCTTTGTGATCCGAAAAGAAACAAATGTTTGGGATTGGAACGACATGAGGGTGAGAAATCAATGGCAGAATGTGTTTCTTTTTGGGTGAACTAATCCTTAAAGGATTAGTTGACTTTTGAAAAAACTTTTGCTGATAATTTACTCACCCCCATGTCATCCAAGATGTCCATGTCTTTCTTTCCTCAGTCGAAAAGAAATTAAGGTTTTTGATGAAAACATTCCAGGATTTTTCTCCATATAATGGACTTCAATGGGAACCAAACGGTTCAAGGTCCAAAAGACAGTTAATAACAGTTTCAGATGCAGCTTCAAATGTCTTTAAACGACACCAGACGATGAATAAGGGTCTTATCATGCGAAACGATCGATTATTTCAAAACTTATTCCAAAAATGTAACTTTTCTAAGGACAAATGCTAGCCTTGCTCTATTCTGTGAGGCGCGTTTGCAACGTCACGTATTACGTAATTACGTTCAAAAGGTCACGGGCGACGTAGCCGGAAGTACAGAGTCAGAGTGTTTACAAGTTGAACGCATAGGTTGAACGTGAAAACTAACTCAAACGCCGTTTACAAAAAAGGGAATTAAAAGGAAAAACAACGATGTCGGACGATTTTGATTCTGTACTTCCGGCTACGTCGCCCGTGACCTCTTGAACGTAATTACGTATTACGTGGCGTTACAAACGCGCCTCACAGAATAGAGCAAGGCTAGCATTTGTCCTTAGAAAAGTTACATTTTTGGAATAAGTTTTGAAATAACCGATCGTTTCGCATGATAAGACCCTTATTCATCGTCTGGTGTCGTTTAAAGACATTTGAAGCTGCATCTGAAACTGTTATTAACTGTCTTTTGGACCTTGAACCGTTTGGTTCCCATTGAAGTCCATTATATGGAGAAAAATCCTGGAATGTTTTCATCAAAAACCTTAATTTCTTTTCGACTGAGGAAAGAAAGACATGGACATTTCGGATGACATGGGGGTGAGTAAATTATCAGCAAAAGTTTTTTCAAAAGTGAACTAATCCTTTAAAGACCCTAAGGCTTATGGGCGTCAGACACTGAGGTCCCCGATCGCCTGTGTGAACGTGCCATAGACCTGCAGATGTGAACACAGCAACAAAATGCAATGCCTGTAACATCCCCCAAACGTGTTGGAGAACTTACAAGTGCCTTGGTGGAAGAATGGAGCAAAGTCTCACTGGCAAGGATGCACTGTGGCACTGGTGGAAACACCACATACTGACTGCTACTTTTGATATCAACTCTTTGTTCAGGGACACATCGTTCCAGTTCTGTTCGTCGAATGTCTTTGGAACTTCTTTAGTTTACGTCTCAGTTGTTGAATCTTTTTATGTTCTTACAAATGCAACAGCACAAACATGGAAGCACATTTCTTCTTTACAAAAAAAAAAAATATTTCATATAATTAAAAGGGTAAAACACTGTTAAGCGTCATGTTTCTATATTAGCTTTCTAAAGCCACAGGCATTTTCCAAGCAGATGTCTGAATGCATGCCTCTGCTGAGAAGCACTTTGTGCCAGATAATGAGGATGTAACGAGATCCTTTTTCAACAGATGTCTAACGACAGTCATCATTTCAGGATATCTTGTTCATTAATTCTGCCTGAAAAGTTGTGAAGGATTGTGGGATCTCCATCTAGGTGCACAGCTGGTCGATGTCAAAATACACCATTGGTTGAGATATTTCTAGGCGTACAGGGACCGAGGACACTTCATTAAAGTACTACTGAACTTCGCTGCATTTGATGCAAAATGCCATAAAACAAATAACTCCTGCAAACAAATGATATGTTTTGTTTTTGTTTTTTATTGACCTTGCTCCATCTTGTTTGCTCAGTTACTATTCATAAGCTGGTGTTTTGGCTATTTTTAGTGGATGAAGTTACACTGGTAACCAGTATGCAGAGGAATGCATGCATTGCTTTATCATATAAAGGGCCAGATTTACTAAACACAATATTGATCATTTGATTTTGAAGGATGAGGATGGTCGCTGATATGTACCTATTATCACTATTACTACATAGATTAAAGGGTTAGTTCACCCAAAAATGAAAATTAAGTCATTAATTACTCACCCCCATGCTGTACCAACCCCGTAAGAACTTCGTTCACCTTCAGAACACAAATGAAGATATTTTTGATTGAATCTGAGAGCTGTATAACTACCACATTGGCTCCTAAGGGACTGCCTCTTGACGGCCCAGAAAGTCAATGAAGAAAATGTTTAAATATCCCAAGTGACTACCGTGGCTCAACTATATGTTTATCAAGCGACGAGAATACTTTTTGTGCGAAAAAACAAACAAAAATAACGAGTTTATTCGACTATTCCTTTTCTTCCTTGTAGGCCAGAAACGAGACTTCTATAGATTTCCACGACGCATGCGCGAGAACTGAACTGATGTAGTGTAAGGAGATCGCAATTCTCGCGCATGCGTCGTGGAAATCTAAGGAAGTCTCGTTTCTGGCCTACAAGGAAGAAAAGGAATAGTCGAATAAAATAAAAATTTGTTTGTTTTTTCGCACAAAAAGTATTCGCGTCGCTTGATAAACATATAGTTGAGCCACGGTAGTCACTTGGGATATTTAAACATTTTCTTCATTGACTTTCTGGGCCGTCAAGAGCCAGTCCCTTAGGAGCCAATGTGGTAGTTATACAGCTCTCAAATTTAATCAAAAATATCTTTATTTATGTTCTGAAGACGAACGAAGGTCTTACGGGGTTGGTACAGCATGGGGGTGAGTAATTAATGACTTAATTTTCATTTTTGGGTGAACTAACCCTTTAAAGCTGCAGTCTGTAGTTTTTCGTCGTTGGCGCCATCTCTGTTCAAAATCTGCAATTGCAGTTATTCGCGGAATTATCAACTTTTTGTTGAATACTAATTAATTATACGTTTTTGGAAGTATGACCAACATAAGAACTTTCACTGGAAAATGCCGTAAGTAACATCCACTTTTGACTTTGCAAGAACTTGCAAGACTTGAATTTAATAGAAAACATATGCACTTTTATTTGTCTGTCCATACAGTGGATTTGTTTCTTCAAGTTTGTGAGATTAGAACATTAAATTTCAGAGATTTCAGACTACATTTTTCATGATTTCAAGACTTTGTTGCAACAAAATCCCACCTGCTCCTGTGTGTCCTACCAGTAGCGGTTCTAGGCACGGGCGAACCGGGCAGTCGCCCGGGGCGGCATTTCTTCATGTCACATGGGGGGCGGCACGCACGAGCAGTTAAAAAAATACTCTGTGCCTCGAAGGTTTTCTATTTTTTTTTACCATTTCGATTTAATTATTGGCAATGGCGCCCCTAATTGCTGAGAAGGTGCCGTGCACAGAAGCGATGTCAAGAGGGTCTCCTGATTAGTTCACGTATCGCGTCTTTTGCGCGCTCGAGGTCGTTATTTCAAATAGGCGATTAGGCGCAGGGGAAGCGCGCTCATTATGCGCTCGCGGGAGGCGCGCTCATAAACTTTTCAGTATGGGAGTGATCTTTTAGCAGAGCTTCAGCAAGCGTTTTTCTGTGCTGGAAATACATTAGCTACTAAAACTTCTTTGTCATTGTGGAGAGCCCAGTGCATGGTTGTATAGCAACGACAGCCATGGGCAAATCGGTCCGAATTTTACTATTAATAATAAAAGATAAGCTACTGTGCATTATAAATGTCAGGAATGTATCTTTATTGACTCATTCTTTTTATAGGGATGATTGAATGCTGAAATATGAGGTTTATATTTTTATAAAATCTCTTTTTGTGTTAACCTTTTTTTAAGTTTAGTAGGTAAGATAAAAGACACTCCTTTAAAACAAATATTTAATGTTATTAACTTGGTGAATTGATCGTGTATTAGGCTTTTTGTGTATGTGATCATGTTGGTCACTATATTCATGAAATGAAAATAATTTACATAATGATCAACTTTGTCTTTTTACAGTAGCCTATATGCAAAGTACAATTTTCTATTTTCTAACATTCTAACATTTTAAGAGTGACATAGGGCTACAAAAGCTATTTTAGGTCTATAACAGTTTGGATAGTGTTATAAGAGATAAGTATTGTGTTACTAAATAAGTATCTCTCAGACCCTTTTACTTTTAAAAACTCCATTTCGTGACAAATATTGTTTAACAAGCCATAACTAAAAGTGTGCCATGCATATAATTTAAGGCAATAACCAATGCGCTAATGGTTACTTCCTAATTAAAGTTAGATTAAACTAGCAAAATAACTGGATTCTACTGTGTTTTTCAAATGAACGGTATGTGATTTTATTGTTGGATTGTTGTTGTTTTGTTTTTTGCCATAATAATATTGCACATTTAAGGTAACAAATTGTGTTTTTTGGACGGTAAATGGCACAAATACCAGTAACCCGTCGAGTGCAAACCTTAGTAAATCACCTTTCATGATTCATTTAAATACTGCATATGCAGGAAGATCAGCCATAAAAAGAAACCTGTCCATGTCTTTTCAGCGCTAATTGTTCACTGTGTGTCTTTGGTGAACCCTTACAGTAGCCTCTTTTAACGCCAAAAGAGGGTTTGTGCTGACGCAAGCTGTTTGTAAATCTGGCCCATAGTATGTATTAATTACCCAAAAAAAAAAAAAGCAAAGGAATACAAAAAGCTCATAGGAAAAAGCAAGCATAAACAGGTATTAATATTTCGCTAATATTTGCATTTCTTTACAGCCTGGCCAAATATCTGACTCGATCAAA
>NW_024121321.1:4238890-4267158 GCF_016745375.1 Pimephales promelas | reverse complement strand
CTCAGGCCATCCTTAAAAATATTTTGGTTTGCAGTAACAGCAATTTTTTTTTAAAAAGCGGTGTCGGTAGGTAGGTCTATATTTTTTTTTTCAAGATTCAGTGTAAAAAAAAAAAGTACAATTTTGGTCATGGTGATCGTGAATTTTTTTAAAAAAATGCATATTGTGACGTCACTGACTGTCTTCAAACTGTGCATGCACCGCTAGGTGTTAATGCAACCTACAACCGGTTACATTTTAGGCCAGTCACAAAATGAATAAAATATCTATTTGTTATGCATATATACATGAGATAAGCAAAAACAAGTACAAAACACATGGTCAAACAAAGATACAATTACAAATTAGATACAAATTAGCCTATATACACAGTGCTTTAATTTCAGGAAGGTCTAAATTAGCTACTTTTCAGTTAAGTGTGTTGCGCTGTCTTGAAAAGAAATTTAATTAGTAATCAAATGTAAAATGACACTGCCATAGTTTATCATAGTTAGATTAATGCTTATTAAAGTTTAAGTTATTCATTCAAGAGCTGTGAGTGATTTTTATCTGCCTTTTGTTGTTTGATTCGCATTGGCTCAATCGTCACATGTTTATTAGACTACTGCCCCTTTAATACCGAATGCAGAACTCTACTGTAATAGATGACTGATGCACCACCATCATTTTCTCCCAACTATTTACGTCCAATTAAGACATAAACTGTGTTTAAATATATCTCAGAGCAGATCATTTTTATATTTTATGTATATTTGATAGTTTAGATGCGCACATGAAGCCCAAAATGAGGCTATAGCCTAGTTTTCTTGTCTCGTTTTAGTGCATTTCGGAGCTCGCGTCGCTTTGTTAACAGCGTCTCTTGCGGAGACTTTTGTGCTTTTAATAGCTCTTTTAATGATTGAACGCGTCCGCAGTTTAGCAACAGTACAGACTGCATTTTACAACAATCACCGATCTTGCTGATTCTGACGGTACGTTTGGGCTTTAGGAAGAAATGACAGCGCAACGCTGTGAAGGGAAAGTTGCGCTAGACAGAATGCTTCTGTAATGGCTTCGTCTCAAATATCTTCTTTTTATAATTTTTGAAAGCGGAAATCTATAGGCTACAATTAGAATAATATCCCAGATCTAAAGTGTAGGTAACCACGTTCTGTCCTCATTGTCACTCATTAAGCAGGGCTGTCGTGCTGTGCGCGCTGTGGCTCCGGGTGAGAGATCGCTCTCTCTTCTGGACTGCGAATAGCAAATTGCATCACAGACAAATTGTTTAATATTATTATTATTATATATAGAAATGGTTGATATTCAGCCCCTTTGCCCGTTTAAAACCGGGTTTACCAAGCGGGAACACTGAATGAAACGAGCGAACAAGCCATATGATATAGGCTATGACACGCGTAACGTTAAACCAATGTAAACATAATCGGATGACTGTATGACGGCACGGGTTTTTATTTAAAAGAAAGAACGTAGTTCTTTCACAATACTAACTAAAATATAATTAATTATTTTATTGAATTTGAATTAGTCGTTTGAAGAGTAAAAAAAAATAAAAAAAATCGGTCGGTCTGAACGCAAGTTAAAACCGGCAAGTCGGTCGGACTAAAAGGGAAAAAAAATAAAAAATTGGGTCGGCCCTAAATTGACAGGGTCGGTCGGGTTACGGCAAACAAGAATATTTTTAAGGGTGGCCTCAGTTGAGTACCCGCGTGCTGTATGTGTCTATGAGCATGCCTGCACGCGTCGGGTCGAGTTTGTGCCCACAGAAAACCGTACCGAATACAGCTCTTTTTTTGCATCGTCACTCTTATTCAGATCTGTAGACTATGTCTGCTCTACTCATTCTCCCAGACGTTTACATTTTTTTAACATGTTTTGGCACCGCAGGGTAGACCAACAGTACAAATGTGCGCATCACACAGGACATCACACAGGGGGGTTCCGGTGGAAATAGAGCGCCGCTGCTTAGTCCCTCTGCCATAGTGACTGATGAGCATTTTAAGCTGGTCCACCGCTGGTGTAACTTTGTTTTCGTTTTGTGTTAGTTGCCCGTGCAGAATACACGGTGTAGCAAAGTCTTTACGATTAATTAACCGTGACGTTTTAAATCGCGGTTAATTGTGAAATACGGTAATCGCTGCATCCCTACTCTAGATTCTAATAGAGGGCCATGAGACTTAGACCTGAGTGAAAAAAATGGAGGTTCTAGACCCTTCCAGAGCTGAGATATTGAGATCCCACGCACCATTAATGCCATTATAAATATCTCAATATCTCAGCTCTGGAAGGGTCTAGAGCCTCAATTTTTGCACTCAGGTCGAAGTCTCATGGCCCTCTGTCAGAATCCAGAGTTTCAAGAAGATCAGAGAAACTCAAAATTTCGACCCGTTTTTTTTTTTCGGGGCGAAAAATTAAGTTTCTCCAATCTTCTCAAAACTCTGGATTCTGATAGAGGGCCATGAGACTTTGACCTGAGTGCAAAAATTGAGGCTCTAGACCCTTCCAGAGCTGAGATATTGAGATGTTTATACAGGCATTAATGGTGCGTGGGATCTCAATATCTCAGCTCTGGAAGGGTCTAGAGCCTCCATTTTTGCACTCAGGTCTAAGTCTCATGGCCCTCTATTAGAATCTAGAGTTTTGAGAAGATTGGAGAAACTTAATTTTTTGCCCCCCCCCAAAAAAAAGAAAGGGGTACCACTATCGTTTTTTTCGGGTCGAAATATTGAGTTTCTCTGATCTTGAAACTCTGGATTCTGACAGAGGGCCATGAGACTTAGACCTGAGTGCAAAAATGGAGGCTCTAGACCCTTCCAGAGCTGAGATATTGAGATATTTATAATGGCATTAATGGTGCGTGGGATCTCAATATCTCAGCTCTGGAAGGGTCTAGAACCTCCATTTTTACACTCAGGTCTAAGTCTCATGGCCCTCTATTAGAATCCAGAGTTTTGAGAAGATTGGAGAAACTAAATTTCTCGCCCCCCCCCAAAAAAAAAAAACACGAAAGGGGTACCACTGTCGTTTTTTTTGGGGGGAGGTTGAAATTTTGAGTTTCTCTGATCTTCCTGAAACTCTGGATTCTGATAGAGGGCCATGAGACTTAGACCTGAGTGCAAAAATGGAGGTTCTAGACCCTTCAAGACCTGAGATATTGAGATGTTTATAATGGCATTAATGGTGCGTGGGATCTCAATATCTCAGCTCTGGAATGTCTAGAACCTCCATTTTTGCACTCAGGTCTAAGTCTCATGGCCCTCTATTAGAATCTAGAGTTTTGAGAACATTGGAGAAACTTAATTTCTCCCCGAAAAAATAACAAAAACGAAAGGGGCACCACTGTCGTTTTTTTTTTTTTTTGGGTCGAAATTTTGAGTTTCTCTGATCTTCCTGAAACTCTGGATTCTGACAGAGGGCCATGAGACTTAGACCTGAGTGCAAAAATGGAGGCTCTAGACCCTTCCAGAGCTGAGATATTGAGATATTTATAATGGCATTAATGGTGCGTGGGATCTCAATATCTCAGCTCTGGAAGGGTCTAGAACTAGGGCTGAACGATTTTGGAAAATAATCTAATTGCGATTTTTTTTTACCAATATTGCGATTGCGATTTAATATGCGATTTAAAAAAAAAAAGTTATTTACCTTCTGTATTAGTCGACAAAGACAAGCAATAAATCATTATACAGTGGGAATAGGAATCCTTAGATAGCTCATGATCCGATCTACTTTTTTTCTTATTAATTAATCTTAATAACTCTTAAAATATGTATTTAATTACATGTGTAAAAACACATTCTTTAAAAAACAATTATAAAATTAAAGCTGCAAGCAGCATTTAGCGGGGTTCAAGCAGTTTAGGCCTTTAAGGCCTTTAAGCACAAAAGCATCAAAAGACATTAAGGTTTAAGTTTCAATAATGGCAATTTACCATAGGGAATACATTGTTTTTAACATTTTTAACAGTTATAGCGCCACCTATAGTCCGATCTCCATGAAACTTTGCATGCTTGTTGAATAAGTTATGACACATGTGCTCATCAATTTTTGTGAAGTTCTGACTTTTCCTTTAGGATTTATAGGCTTTTGGGTGCATTTTGTCATGCCCCCTTTTATTAATGACCCTGTTATAGCAAAACAAATGACAAAGTTCAACTTTTTTGATAATTATTGATCTAGAGTGTCCAAAGAATTGTCCTAGACTGGTCTGGTTCCGATCCGGCAAAAAACCAGGGACTAGTTCGCAAAAGTACGTTTTTAACATATTCGTGAAAATTTAACGAACGATTTGATTGACAGCAATGCTTCTTGAGGCAAAGTTGTTCAGCGTGAGGAGATCTATCAATTGATATACATATTGTGGGGGTGTGTGCAACACCACGTGATAACAGAGCCATAAAACTCGTTAGCGCCAACTAGTGGCCGATTTCTTTCAAAATTCTTACAGACCTCTAGGGCCATGAGTCAAACATGCCCAACGAGTTTCGTTCCGATCGGCCTTCGTTAACCTTGTTTCATAGATGCACAAACTTCATTGGCCGATGGCGGCCATGTTTTTTTAGATACGCCAATGTCCTCATAGATATACATGGGGCCTTGGTCCAAGACACTGCATACCAATTTTCAAGTCAATCGGACTAACGGTCATGTGGTCATAGCCCTTTTTATGTTTTTTTCATATTATAGCGCCACCTAGTGTTCAATCGTCGCTATTTTTTTACTGTGACCTCAAATTGAACTCTTACACATGTTTACCGAGTTTGGTGAAGATATCTCATTTACTTCTCGAGTTATAACCATTTTAGTAAAATAGGCTCCTCCCACAACGTTTATTTTGCTTCCCCTAGCGACCGGAACGAGAAATTTCAACATTTTTTTGATAATTATTGATCTTCAGACTCCAGAGAACATTCCTGCACTGGTTTGGTTCCAATCGGGTAAAAAACCAGGGACTAGTTTGCAAAAGTAGTTTTTCAACAAAATTAAAAATGGCGGAAAAATTTGCATACCGGAAATGAAATCGGAGATATACGTTTTTTTCGTCAGGTGAATAGCTTTCCAATGATATAAGACACTTGAGTGTACGACTTACGGTCTAGGAGTTATGAGCCGTTTCGCGCAATTGGTCGCTATAGCGCCACCTATGGGCCAATCGGGCTCATAATTTGATAACCTCTCCTCGATTTTTGTACTACCATCTGACAAAGTTTCAGAGCTCTAGCCCTTACGGTTTGGGCTGCACGATGCGTTTTAGGGGAGAATAATAATAATAATTAAAGCTGCAAGCAGCATTTAGCGGGGTTCAAGCAGTTTAGGCCTTTAAGGCCTTTAAGCACAAAAGCATCAAAAGACATTAAGTTTTAAGTTTCAATAATGGCAATTTATTATAGGGTATACATTGTTTTTAATATTTTTAACAATTATAGCGCCACCTATAGTCCGATCTCCATGAAACTTTGCATGCTTGTTGAATACGTTATGACACATGTGCTCATCAATTTTTGTGAAGTTCTGACTTTTCCTTTAGGATTTATAGGCTTTTGGGTGCATTTTGTCATGCCCCCTTTTATTAATGACCCTGTTATAGCAAAACAAATGACAAAGTTCAACTTTTTTGATAATTATTGATCTAGAGTGTCCAAAGAATTGTCCTAGACTGGTCTGGTTCCGATCCGGCAAAAAACCAGGGACTAGTTCGCAAAAGTACGTTTTTAACATATTCGTGAAAATTTAACGAACGATTTGATTGACAGCAATGCTTCTTGAGGCAAAGTTGTTCAGCGTGAGGAGATCTATCAATTGATATACATATTGTGGGGGGTGTGTGCAACACCACGTGATAACAGAGCCATAAAACTCGTTAGCGCCAACTAGTGGCCGATTTCTTTCAAAATTCTTACAGACCTCTAGGGCCATGAGTCAAACATGCCCAACGAGTTTCGTTCCGATCGGCCTTCGTTAACCTTGTTTTATAGGTGCTCAAAGTTCATTGGCCGATGGCGGCCATGTTTTTTGAGATACACCAATGTCCTCATACACATACATGGGGCCTTGGACAAAGACACTGCATACCAATTTTCAAGTCAATCGGACTAACGGTCAGCTGGTCAGAGCCCTTTTTTAGTTTTATTCGTTTTATAGCGCCACCTAGTGTTCCATCGTGGGGATTTTTTTACTGTGACCTCAAATTGAGCTTATACATATGTGTACCGAGTTTGTTGAGGATATCTCATTTACTTCTCGAGTTATAGCCATTTTAGTAAAATAGGCTCCTCCCACAACATTTATTTTGCGCCCCCTAGCGACCGCAAAGAGACTTTTTCAACATTTTTTGATAATTATTGATCTTCAGACTCCAGAGAACATTCCTGCACTGGTTTGGTTCCGATCGGGCAAAAAACCAGGGACTAGTTCGCAAAAGTAGTTTTTCGACAAAATTCAAAATGGCGGAAAAATTTCCATACCGGAAATGAAATCGGAGATAAACGTTTTTTTCGTCAGGTGACCAGCTTTCCAATGATATAAGACACTTGAGTGTACGACTTACGGTCTAGGAGTTATGAGCCGTTTCGCGCAATTGGTCGCTATAGCGCCACCTATGGGCCAATCGGGCTCATAATTTGATAACCTCTCCTCGATTTTTGTACTACCATCTGACAAAGTTTCAGAGCTCTAGCCCTTACGGTTTGGGCTGCACGATGCGTTTTAGGGGAGAATAATAATAATAATAATAAAAATCAATACAATTACAATAGGGTTTCAGCACTTCGTGCTTGAACCCCTAATAAAAATCAGTACAAAAACAATAGGGTTTCAGCACTTCGTGCTTGAACCCCTAAAAAAACCATTTAATTAAACCAATTACATGTTAAGAATTTTAAATAGGCTATATAAAATAATATAGCTTCAAAATATAAAAGCTAGTAAATAAAGAGAAACAAAAAAAAACATTACAAGCAATAAACAAAGAGTGGTCTCAGTATTTAAAAGTAGGCTGTCTGAATGTTTTTCATTCAAGAGCTAGAGTGATTCCCTCAGTTTAGATACGATAAGCTACATTCACACTAATGCATATATCTCTTTTGAAATTGTAAAAGTGGTTTGTCCTGTGGGTTTAAGAACTGACCGTGTTTACATTAATTTCGCGTCATAAAAGCATTTTGACATGCAAGTACATTTACCAATGAGTCGCTCACGGCCGCATGCACGAGCGCTCTTCACAAAGCACGCGTTAGTATTTTAAAATGAAAGCAGCCTTCACTGTGATTTTCATGGTTTTAATATACAAGCCAACTGCATTCCAAAAGACATAAATAATGCCTCTGTGAAGCATTTGTAAAGAAAATTCCCGCGGGAGAGAACGCGCACTGCAAGAGCAACGTTATAACATCAAGCAAAGCGGCAAAACCTGTTCAATGAAGCCCGCGAATGTCCTTGTAATTCGGCTCAATCCCGAACTTTATGAAATAACGTTACTATATTTTTGGAAGGTTCGAGCGGTGTCGTGTGTGTGAGTGAGGAAGAGAGAGAGTGAGAGAGCGCGAGAAAATAGAAGCAAGCAGATTCAGAACACCGTTCGTTTCTAAAGCACGCGCAGCGTCATCACGCATCTGTGTTTAAAAACTAAGCTCAGACTCGATTCTGAAATTCTCTGAATACAAGATTGTTGAGGAGAGGAGAGAATAAATAACACAATATCACATACATTAAAAATAAACTGTTCTTTTCTGAACGCCAGACCGCGTAGCGTGGCAAGTTTATACTTTATCTTGCAGACTGCTTTTCTCTCGCGTGTCACGTGACCAGTGTAATCGCAGCTCTTGCGAATTACAAAATCGCGTTTCATCATATCGCGATTTTATCGCAAATGCAATTAATCGTTCAGCCCTAGATTCTGATAGAGGGCCATGAGACTTAGACCTGAGTGCAAAAATGGAGGCTCTAGACCCTTCCAGAACTGAGATATTGAGATATTTATAATGGCATTAATGGTGCATGGGATCTCAATATCTCAGCTCTGGAAGAGTCTAGAGCAGGGGTCTCAAACTCAAATTAACTGGGGGCCGCTGGAGATAGAGTCTGGGTCAGGCCGGGCCGCATCAAGTATTCAAAAAAATAAAAACAATGTTTTTAAGTATTCCAAAAATGGAGCACAACTGATCCAATCTTCTCAATCTTTATTATTAACATTTCTTCTGAACTGTTTCTCTGAATTTGAACATTCCTTTCTGTACATGATTGGTTCTTGATGAGCTGTCCTTGACAGTTGACAGTTTTACAAACTTTCTTTGTCTTTTTCTTATACACAACATCTTTGTTGTGATGATAGTCATATTTGCTTTTTATTTTCTTTACACTATTATATTGATTTTTTTTTTCCAAAAGGCACATTTCCTTTTATTATACTTAGAAAACCAATTACTGCTTTTGAAATACAAATAATTCTTTCTACACATGTGTCTCAGGCAAATTACTGACTTTGCACATATCAAAGCAAACCTTCTTATCAACCTGTTGGACCAAGTTCATTACATGAACTAGTTCAAAGTTCAATTCACAAATTTTAAACTGAACTATTTCAGTTCATATTTCAAAAATGAACTAGTTCTTTTTTTCCCCATATGTTGCTGCGAGCTTCTTTTTTATTATTAGGCTATTATTATTGCCACAACCCATATACAACCACAGATAACAATCATTTTATCGACGGGCAAAGTTTGCACAGACATAAGATTTTCCCATCCTCAACGACCTCATAAAAGCCTTTTAAATGATCTTACGACGCCTCCTTGGTTCACAAACACTTGAATGAACGAGTTCACTGTAACGTTCATCAGGCAGTAATACAGTAGGCTACGTTCAGTTCACGTTCGCCCAAAATATGAACGAGTTCATTAACTATCGTTCATTGAACGTGTTCAGACACAACACATATTACAAGATCAAAATGATTATTCTCACATTGTTTTAGAGCAGGGATATCCAACACGTCGCTCGCGAGCTATCAGTAGCTGTGGGCTGATTTGGTGGTGGTAGCTCGCCTGTTCACATATCGCGCTCACATATTTTGCACGCTCAAGTACGTTTCAAACGTAGGCGCGCATCAAGCGCCGAGCGCGCTCATAATTGAAGCGACGCGCTCATTTTTTCCAGGCGCAGTATATTTGTACTTCGTGGTTGTCTATGACAACTATTGACAACAAACCCACGGTAAGCTGTCACGAGACTATATATGGTAGCCCATAAGGGATAAAAATATTAATAATAAAAATAACGCGGCAAACGCAACGGCGGGCCGCACTAACATTAAACTTTAAAATCAAGTAGGGGGCCACGGGCCGCGAGTTTGAGACCTCTGGTCTAGAGCCTCAATTTTTGCACTCAGGTCTAAGTCTCATGGCCCTCTATCAGAATCCAGAGTTTTGAGAAGATTGGAGAAACTTAATTTCTGCCTAACCCCCCCCCCCCCCCCCCCCCCCCCCAAAAAAAAAGGGGTACCACTGTCATTTTTTTTTGGGGGGGGGGGGGGGCATCTTCCTGAAACTCTGGATTCTGATAGAGGGCCATGAGACTTAGACCTGAGTGCAAAAATTGAGGCTCTAGACCCTTCCAGAACTGAGATATTTATAATGGCATTAATGGTGCGTGCATGGGATCTCAATATCTCAGCTCTGGAAGGGTCTAGAACACATGTGTCAAACTCAAGGCCCGCGGGCCACAACCGGCCCGCAAATGAATTATTTTTGGCCCGCATGACAAAATGTATTTATTTTTAGAGCTGGCCCGCCGTTATATCGGTTCAAATTACGTGGGAGCACTGTGTCACGTGACAAGCAATGACGCGTCACCATGGAAACATGACCGCGAAAGCGTCACATTCTGGGCGGTAACCCGGATGAGTGGCCATTATGGGGGCACTCGGATGTAAACAACAGCATTTACTGCACTATGTATGTACTACGGAACACATTATTACACTAAAAAACACAGAAAAAACCCTTGGTAGGTACGAAATCATATAGAGAAGGACTTACCAAGCAGGAGAGAGCGTAATATTTTGACAAACTAAAGTTAATATGTGGTAATGGTGAGCTTCTATAGCCCGTACTGCAATTCTTCCTTCTATTTTCTTGTTCCGACATAGGCTACGCTCAGATTGTCAGTCCAAAAAGCACATGAAATCCGTTTCAAGCTAGCAGCTACATCCATATGTGGTTTGAAATCCTATTCAAATACCATATGCCTCAGTCTGAACGATCGGATTTCGGATGGAATGCGACTTTCACGCCACATAAAATGTAACGTTAAACATCAGTTTTAGAGGAGACATGCTGCAAGTCGCTGCCGAAACAATGCTGTGTTGTTGCAAAGTGCCGGACGAGCAGAAAAATATTATTTCTGAAACATGTATTGAAACCGGCGCTGACAAGAACGCGGAAAAAGCCGTACCGTTGCATAACAGATTCCTACCGTTCTGCCAGTCAATGTCAGTGCCGTATTGCTGATGCTGTGCCTCTGTCAACCACAAACGCCTTCTTTCATCAGTTTTTGCACTCTTCTCTTTAACGTTTGGTAGTCTGTAACTCAAAAGGTATTTTCCCCGATGTGACAGATTAGTACAGACCAAAACTCGGCCATTTTTCAGCATAAATAATCAGCCAAATTTGAAGGAAGGTGAACTTTGAAAAGGTGGACTTTCATTTTTGCATTTCTTTCTCTTGCTATAGGACATTTGATTTTCATTTGAAGTAAATAACTTTTGTAAATAACCATAAGAAATTAGTGAAACTGATTTTATTTATTAATTTTATTAATTTTATTTCCTAATTAATGTTGTTTTATTGGCAATAATATATAGACCTTGTTGTTTTCAGGTTCATAATAATAATACGTTGTTTCAATAAGTGTTTAACCTGTCCGGCCCTTGACCTATAGCAATTTTTTGATCTCGGCCCACTGTGTATTTGAGTTTGACACCCCTGAAACTCCACTTTTGCACTCAGGTCTAAGTCTCATGGCCCTCTATCAGAATACAGAGTTTTGAGAAGATTGGACAAACTTAATTTTTCGACCTGAAAAAAAAAAACCGAAAGGGGCACCACTGTCGGTTTTTTTTTTTGGGGGGTCGAAATTTTGAGTTTCTCTGATCTTCCTGAAACTCTGGATTCTGACAGAGGGCCATGAGACTTAGACCTGAGTGCAAAAATGGAGGCTCTAGACCCTTCCAGAGCTGAGATATTGAGATATTTTTAATGGCATGAATGGTGCGTGGGATCTCAGTATCTCAGCTCTGGAAGGGTCTAGAGCCTCCATTTTTGCACTCAGGTCTAAGTCTCATGGCCCTCTATCAGAATCCAGAGTTTTGAGAAGATTGGAGAAACTAAATATGAGCTGAGATATTGAGATATTTATAATGGCATTAAAGGGTTAGTTCACCCAAAAATGAAAATTAAGTCATTAATTACTCACCCCCATGCTGTACCAACCCCGTAAGACCTTCGTTCGTCTTCGGAACACAAATGAAGATATTTTTGATTAAATTTGAGAGCTGTATAACTACCACATTGGCTCCTAAGGGACTGCCTCTTGACGGCCCAAAAAGTCAATGAAGAAAATGTTTAAATATCCCAAGTGACTACCGTGGCTCAACTATATGTTTATCAAGCGACGCGAATACTTTTTGTGCGAAAAAACAAACAAAAATAACGAGTTTATTCGACTATTTCTTTTCTTCCTTGTAGGCCAGAACGAGACTTCCTTATAGATTTCCACGACGCATGCGCGAGAATTGCGATCTGAAGTAGTGTAAGCTGGCGTAAGCAGATCGCAAATCTCGCGCATGCGTCATGGAAATCTAAGGAATTCTCGTTCTGGCCTACAAGGAAGAAAAGAAATAGGGGGTCGAAATTTTGAGTTTCTCTGATCTTCCTGAAACTCTGGATTCTGACAGAGGGCCATGAGACTTAGACCTGAGTGCAAAAAATGGAGGTTCTAGACCCTTCAAGACCTGAGATATTGAGATATTTATAATGGCATTAATGGTGCGTGGGATCTCAATATCTCAGCTCTGGAAGGGTCTAGAACCTCCATTTTTGCACTCAGGTCAAAGTTTCGTGGCCCTCTATCAGAATCCAGAGTTTTGAGAACATTGGAGAAACTTAATTTCTCCAAGAAAAAAAAAAACGAAAGGGGTACCACTGTCGTTTTTTTTTTTTCGGGTCGAAATTGAGTTTCTCTGATCTTCTTGAAACCCTGGATTGTGATAGAGGGCCATGAGACTTAGACCTGAGTGCAAAAATTTAGGCTCTAGACCCTTCCAGAGCTGAGATATTGAGATATTTATATGGCATTAATGGTGCGTGGGATCTCAATATCTCAGCTCTGTTAGGGTCTAGAACCTCCATTTTTACACTCAGGTCTAAGTCTCATGGCCCTCTATTAGAATCCAGAGTTTTGAGAAGATTGGACAAACTTATTTTTTCGCCCCAAAACAAAAAAACAAAAGGGGTACCACTGTCGTTTTTTTTCGGGTCGAAATTTTGAGTTTCTCTGATCTTCTTGAAACTCTGGATTCTGATAGAGGGCCATGAGACTTAGACTCGAGTGCAAAAATGGAGGTTTTGGCCCCTCCAGTGCTGAAATATTGAGATATTTATAATGGCATTAATTCAATTCAAGCACTTTATTTGTCCCCAGGGGGAAATTTTTAATGGTGCGTGGGATCTCAATATCTCAGCTCTGGAAGGGTCTAGAACCTCCATTTTTGCACTCAGGTCTAAGTCTCATGGGCCTCTATCAGAATCCAGAGTTTTGAGAAGATTGGAGAAACTTAATTTCTCGACCCCAAAAAAACGAAAGGGGTACGTACCACTGTCGTTTTTTTCGAGTCGAATTTTGAGTTTTTCTGATCTTCTTGAAACTCTGGATTCTGATAGAGGCCCATGAGACTTAGACCTGAGTGCAAAAATGGAGGTTCTAGACCCTTCCAGAGCTGAGATATTGAGATCCCACGTACCATTAATGCCATTATAAATATCTCAATATCTCAGCTCTGGAAGGGTCTAGAACAGTGTTTCTCAAACTTTTTCAGCCCAAGGACCACTTTATCTTCCATTTTTTTTCTGAGGACCACCTAACAAAATCCCACTCTAACACCCCCCCCCCCCCCCCCCCCCCAATGGGTCACATAGGGTCAACTGATATAGGTTGATTTTGCCTATGAATAATTTTTTTATTTACTGAAAGCTAAAGCTTGGTAATTAAGTTTATTAACCCTTTCACACGTAAGTTTAAAATATTCTAACTGACCCCCACAGCGTGAGTTTTTCAAGGCGACCGTTATTTAGAACTTGCCACTTTAATGTTTCCATGGTGACGCGTCTTTGCTTGTCACGTGACACAGCACAACCAAAACAGAGCGCGGAATGAAGGATGTTCTGTTTTTGTGTCATTTTTCCTCTTTTGTTAAAAATATTCATAAATGTATTAGCTATAACATGAAACACTGATATTCCGATTGTCAAATATGTGCAAGTGGATGGGTTTGACATTGTTTAAACATCTTTATAAAGATCGCGTTAGTTGAGCTTTTAGTTTCTTTTTCAGTTCAGAGAATCAGATCTGTTGGATTTATAACGTCAATTCCTCCACTTCTCACGAAATACATGATAGTAAGTGGCTGGTGAACTGGGAGAAGAATAGGGTCAAATGTAAAGCTACTTACACAATGTGTATCTGATATGAATAAAACGTGTTGTTGTCTTATTATAACTGAAAAGATTATTGCCGCTTCCATAGACATCAGTGTGTATTTTACAAACTCAAAATCATTGTTTTGCTAGTACTTATGTATATTTAAATGTCTGAAACCTAAAATAAACATTGAAAACACTCAATAGTTGTGTTATATGACAGCTCTGAGTGCGTCCGTCTCTGGCTTAGCGCCAGCCAGCGCGCGAGAGCAAGTTTGAATTTAGCAGTTGCTGACGTGATGCACTGAACATTCTAATCACACCGGTGTGATCGTACGCTCCAGGGATCAGCCAAGAAGACTGATCACACTGGTACGTGCGAAAAAGTGACGATTTGGTAAACACTTGCCTAGTTTAGGTCATCTTTTCGCGGACCACTAGGGGGCGATGGCGGACCACTAGTGGTCCGCGGACCACACTTTGAGAATTACTGGTCTAGAACCTCCATTTTTCAATTTTTTTTTGTGCGAAAAAATAGGTTTCTCCAATCTTCTTTGAACTCTGGATTCTGATAGAGGGCCATGGGACTTAGACCTGAGTGAAAAAATAGAGGCTCTAGACCCTTCCAGAGCTGAGATATTGAGATCCCACATAGTATTTATGAAATTATCAAAATAGTGGGTTCGCGGATGGTGGAATTTTGGGACAGCGCTTGGTGCTACAGACCCCGGGGCCTGCTGAGTGCAGTAAAATAGTTATCACGACAGGCACTTTAGTTAAAATGTCTATCAAATATACTACCCGAAACCCCATTCAATAGATTGCAGGCGGGATGGTGTACAACATAATGGTATGAAACTCATACAGGTTTGGAACAACATGAGGATGAGTAAGTGATGACAAATATAATTTGTGGTTGAACTATACCTTTAAAAGAATAGTTCACCCAAAAATTTAAATTAGCCCATGATTTAATCACCCTGGCCTCTAGCCATCCTTGGTGTACATGACATTCTTCTCTCAGACGAAAACAATCAGAGTTATATTAAACAATGTCCTGGCCCTTCCAAGCTTTATATTGGCTGTAAATGGTTGTTTCTGTTTTGAAAGTCCATAAAAGTGCATCTATCCATGATACAAGTGCATCTATTCATCATAAAAGAGCATCTAACCATAAAAAATATATATTAATATAAAATATTTAAAATATTCATATTTAAGTTGTGCTTTAGATTGAAGTCAAATCCATATGTTCTTTTGGCCGGAAGTTATTTTACTTTATAAAGTTTTAAATACAGATATTTTTCTTACATCTCCATTTTCCTCATTACTCCACATAAAGTCAACATCTGAGATATTTTCATCAGCTATATGTTCAAGCACTTCAGAACTGTATATTCTGCACATGAAAAAGTTTAAAAAATATATCGGTACTGTCACTGTGATATATATATATATACATATATATATATACATATATATATATATATATATATATATATATATATATATATATATATATATATATATATATATATATATTATAAAAGAAATTTCAATCAGCATCACAGAAAATGTGACTTCAGAAACAGGCTTTCAAACCAACTGTCCATTCTAGTGGACAGACACATTTTAAAAAATCCTGATTTAAAACATGAAATTCTACAGTCGATTTTTAACTAAACGTGCCCTAGAATGTTTTTTTTTTTTATTATTTTATAATGTTTCCTGGGTTGCCCTTATAATGTTAGTATGTTTTTTAGATCCAAAATAGTCATAATTTAGAAATAAAAGGCATTTTTCCTAGCCTGATTTTAGATTTGAACGTTTGAAGGGGCGATTTTGAGAGAAAGATTAGCCTACCTGTCTGAACTTGAACAACAATAACACATCAGCTCGATCCGAGGCCAGCTCTTGGCAAGTTGAGGAAATAGCCGTCGGTGAAATGTTTGGAAATTTCCAGAGAAAATAAAATTAATCCATTGTTTCTTCAGAGGCTCGGATGAAGGAACTAAACAATACTTTTGTGTTCATGTGAACGTCCAAACCATAGACCGTAAAAAATAGGTCCAAACACTGATCTCTATGCGGCGGTATTTCCCATTTCCGGTGAAGGTCTAAATATGCTCGATAACTTCCGCCGATCGTAGAGTCCAATACAATAACGAGAATTTCCATGGTCAACATGACTTTTGCGTAAACATACGCCACTTATCAGTCTGCCATGGTTATACTAAAGAAACGTAGTCACAAAAACAGACACCCCTCGTTGTGTTTATGCTTCTTTTTAAAATTATATTAAATAAACATAACTATATAAAATATCTATATATCTAAACGTATGAAAGTTTTGTTTCAAAGACGGGAGGACAGTAAATATTGAAGACTCTGCCATAATCCCATTTTCCCCTGTTTTCCTCCGCCCTAATCTCCCCAACCGGAAACTGACGAACATCCTTGCTCAACTGTTGCATAACAGTGGGTATTATGTGGAGATTCGCCTGTTTTTCAGAGGTGTTTTTCAAAAACAAGATTTAAGTAAGAAGGAGAAAACAATGGTGTTTGGGACTCACTATGTCACGTCCTACTGAACTCTTGTTATTTAACTATGCCAAAATAAATTCAATTTCACATTCTAGGTCACCTTTAATTAATAAGTTCAATCTTTCTATTTTACATAGCCTACTAACTGAAATACTGGCAAAAATATATACAAAATGTAAATACACCTTAGAAAATGTTGCTTGCTTCTGTGTTTGAAGTGAAGTGCTGCTGCCATGCTTCTCTTCAATGTAGAGTTTTTTTATATATATAATTACTACATGCCATACTGGCATTTGATTGGATGACAAACGTCCAATCTCATGGACTGCAGGCTTTAAACTAGTGAAATGCTCCAGAAGTTACAAAAAAGGGGGCTGACATGTGATGTCCATTGTAATCTTAAAGATTAAATCTTAAAGAAAATCTTGGTCTTAAAGAGTAAAAAACAAGAGCACCTTCAGCATTGATTAAAAATATAATTTATTTAAAAAATCCTTTACATACATTTTATACAGCGGACATATTAGTGTTTTTTGATTGCTATTTTAATGAAGCTTTATTCTATGGATTCAATCCTCTGTACATGCAAGTCATTACAATGCAAGCGGTTCTGTCATCGTCCTGTACAGAAGCAAACGTTGCATAGTTGGCACACCGGACAGAAACACTCAATGCACTGCTCTTCCACCTCAGGAGGGCTTTTCTGCTGCCTTGGTTTGCTCATTAATTTGGCTTTTATTTTCGCACAGATCCTCGCCGTGGATTGTGGGAAATGGCAGTTGTTTCGAGGCTCTTCATACTGGTTGTGGCAGTGAGACTGCAGACAGATCACCAGTAATGAGCCCTGTGTTTCACATCACTGCCAGCACATTTACAACACTCGCATCTACTGTAGTGTGACCGATTTATGCAGAAACATTAATGCAGAAAATACGCCAGCTTCTTCGCAAAGCGCTTGCATAGACCATCATTAACTGTAAACCATCTAATCCGGCTGTAAACACATTTAAGATTCGTGAGTTTAACTAAAGACTTCGATGATTTCCTATATTTTGAGTTGACATGAAATCATGTTCCTGGTCCTAATGTAAGGAAGCCCATTGCTGCCAAAAGAAGACAAAAAAATCATAATTCAGACAAAAAAGCCAATCAAAATTATGACATAAGTCATAAAAACATTATAATAAAAGAAGAAAAGAAATGATTACATAAAACAACATTGAAATATGACAATCCTAATGATAAAAAGACATAATTGTGATAAGCTGAAATTATTATTTAAAATTTAAATAAGTAAAAATGATGAGGTACTTAGTCATAAATATGACATACATTGAAATTATGATAGAATGTTTAAATAAAATTGATCCTCATTTTGACTGTTATAAAAGAAAACATATTTTAAAGAAGAAAATGGAAATTAAAATATGGAAAGAGTCAAATTTGTAAGATAAAAATTAAAATCTTTACAACATATTAAAAGTTATAATAAAAGAAAAGAGAAGAAAAAAAGAAATTGTAACATTAAAAATGTAAATATAACACTCAAAATTGTCATAATAAAAGTTAAGACTAAAGTCATAATAATGACAGTCTAAATTGAGTTGAATTCATGATCAAATGTATATTTCTATTTTTAATCATAATTTTGACCGTCACAAAAGAAGAAAAATGTAAAAAATAAAATAAAAAAAATAGTAAAATATGAAAAAAGTTGAAATAAGACAGTAAAAATTATAACGTTTAGTATAATTATAAGTCATAATGAGATAAAAAGTCAAAATGTTGCCAAAACATCTTTAAAACCAAAATATTATGACAAAAAAGAAAAGGGAAAAAAACATTCTAACATTAAAAAGTTGAAATATGACATAAAAAGTTGTAATATCAGCAAAAGTAGAAATTATGTTACTTAAATTATTAAGTATATATATATTTGAAAAACAAGAAAAGTTGAAATCTGATTATAAATTATAACAGCCAATTTCATTTTTCAATTTTTGTTGTTGTCATAATTATGATTTACCAAAGCATAATTCGTTTTTCTAATGTGGCAGTGATGGGCTTCCGTAGTCTGGTGAATGATTCATCAGTCAAAATTATTCCTAAAAAAAGAAAAGTTCTCAGAATCTTCAATAGAACAGTTTAGTCTATTTTCAGTCATGTATATTCTAATGTTCTGAGATGGTTTAAGTGTCTGGGTGAAGGGGTGACAGAACGACATATTTAATATTGACCAGAAACATGATTCCAGCGTACTAGCAGTGTTCAGAAGAATAGCAAATCAAATCTCTTCTAACAGAACTTTTTCTAATTCTGGTTCATATCGTGGAGTAACCCACACATGATACACATCCTTATATTAATCATAAAGTCTGCGACTTCGAGCCTCTGTGTATAATGCATTATAAAGGTATACATAATGTACCTTATCATAAAGCATTGTAAACAACGTTAAAATGCATTATACTATTTGCAGATTCATGTGCCAATCCGATACCCTTTTCTTAAACAATAACTAGTTATACACACTAGATTTGCTTAATTCACTTTGAAATTATTTTTTGGTATGTTTTAGCTTACCTCAAGGGCATCCAAGATGTAGCTGTCTTTGTTTCCACAGTAGTTTCAATTTTTATATTTTTAGGTCAAACCGTTGTTGTCTGTCAGTCATATAATGGAGGTCTATGGTCACCACCTCAAAGAGCATGCACAGAGAAGTTAAAATGAAACATGATTTAATGACTTACATGTAAATGTAAGTATACATTGATGGCCTAAGACACGAATGTGCCGGAAACAACTGAAGTGATCTCTTGCGTGGTTGCGGGAAAAAAAAATCAACGTTGTTTGGTGATATATCGAAATCGTCAGACAACGTTGATTTTATTTTTTTTTTCTCGCCCAAGAGATCACTTCCGGCGCTTTTTAGAATTTTCATTTTTGGGTGAACTATCCCTTTAATTCCTTTTTCACTTAAGAAAAATAAATAATAAATTGCTATGTCAGATAATAAACATACTCTAGTTGACTGTATGTATTTGTTCATGTTTAATTACGGGATAAGTCTGAAGCACACCATAAAATAATTTTATCAATTCATACAGTGCTAGTATGAATTGCAGCTGTGTAGATACTGTACACACCCAGGTATCGGATCAGTACTCGGAATCGGGAATAGAAAAAGGGTATCGGAACATCTCGAGGTCCTGCTTTACTCTTAGAAGAAAAGGTTCTATATACGTATTTGGAACTCCAAAATGGTTCTATATAGAACCCTGGGGTTCCATACTTGGCCAATAGAACCTTTTACGAAAAAAATGGTTCTATATAGAACCATTTTGGAGTTCCATATATGAAGCGGGGGATGGAACCATTTCTGGTTCTAAATAGAACCATTCTAAGAGTGGGCAGTTGGCGTGTTTTTCTCATGACTGACATTCGGCGGGATTTTTGTTGCTGATGTGTGAACGGTAACGGTATGTTCTGTGAACAGGATATTCGTGCATTTCCCGGTAAAGTCACACTGGTAATTATGACACTAATTTACTGGGATTGCAGTGTGAAAGGGTAATAATAACTGTTGTATCCATCACATTCTGGCACATATAGTCACCACCATAGGAAGGTTTCTTTTTTATTTTTATACAATTGCCTCTTTTTAAAAGTGTTATGCATATAGTAGAGTGAAATGCATAAACGTTGAGATCGATGCACAACAGAAACAGCCCATGCAGAACCCGTCCGGCCAGTGAAGATCATTACAGTGTGACGTCACATCACACATCGAAGAGCAACATTATCCTCAAATCCCTGCAAGTGCTCATCTGCACTTTTGTTCAACAAAGCAACACGCATATATGTCACGGCTCTTACAAAAATAATACAATCCTAATCAGATCTGAACGTTAACCGCATTTGAAAGGCCACTTTAAGGTACTCTGTAGACACACTAAATACTGTATTCAGGTCTCAAAATACTATATTACACGAGCGCGTGTTGTTTCTGTAACCACTAGATGGCACCACACATTCCTGCAGAAACGGGAGATGATGCGGGAGGTTTCTGCACGTGTGCAAACTGGAGGGTTTTCCAAAGATTTTTGGTTGCTTAAAGTGTTTTGACCCTGTTCCTGGTTCACCTTTGACCCCCCCCCCCAGCCCTGCATTCAACCCCAAATCGGCAGCATCCGCGCAGATCTCCATGGAAACGGAATAAGATGCCAAAGGTCACGGACTCCGATGCTTTGACTGTCTCGGGTTTGATGGTTGTTTCAGCTCGATGAAAGTGGCAGCTCAACTCGAGCTCAATTATCCTCAGCTTAGACATCGCCGCTATTGTAAGGGTCATTGTTCCTTCGCCATGGCAGCAATGCTGTTGTCATGACGACCCATCTCCTCCAGAACCGTGGCGAGCTGGTTGAGGTTGCCGTGTGGGAAGTGTTGAGCTTCCCAGAGGTCCAGAATCACTCCGGTGGGACTCGTCTTAGTCGCAAAGTAGTTGAGATACCTGTAGGGTGAGATGAACACACACACACTGAGGTGGGCGGCAGGAGCACATCAACACATCAACATTTTAATGAGCTAGGTTTTTTTATTCTCTTTTATCATCCAGTGAAATCTGGTTTGACTTTGTCTTTTTATTTAGAACTTTGACAAATAAAAGAACAGAAAATAACACAATAAAAAAAGTGGATTTATCAATAATATAACATTATTTGGACTTCTAAAGCCACTTAATCAAACATTTGATCAGCTAAAGAGACACATAAGGATGAAAAACTGATGAATACAATACGGCTAATACAATAAGGATAATAATAAAAAAAAATTATATATATATATATATATATATATATGATAACTAATTCAATAAAAAAATGAATAAAATGTCTTTATTTTCTTCTACAATAAAAATATTATTGTTATTAATTAAAATATCTGTTATTATTTTAATGACATATAAAAATGTTACCTTGGATTGTTTTTTTTTCTTATGAAAAATAAAGAAATGTATTACTAGTGCAATAATACTACTGCACTGCAAATAAACAAGTATTTTATTATTATTAATAATAATAATAATACAAATATTATTACCAATAGTCATTTTGTGTCTCAACGCCTGATTTCAACTGATGACTGATGAATTGACTTTTCAGATAATCTATAAAATGTATCTAACAAACACCAATATTTATGTCTGTCTTTGCTTTCATATGGTTTTTGCTTTGGTGGAAAACCTTAAAGCAGGGATTATAAACCTTTTTGACATAAAGACACGATATTCGTACTGCAGAAATATTATGTCTAGTAATTGCTTTATGTCTATTAAATGATGTACCATCTGCCACAATAATGTATAGACTTGGATTGATCTTTATTTGAGGTCTTTTTATCAGTAAATATTGATGGACGCAATTCATTTGATCAGTGGTGGAGGAAGTACTGAATCTCAGTACTTAAGTAAAAGTACAAATAACCAGATAAATAATTACTTTAGTAAAAGTAGAAGTAACACAATGACCACCATAACTTAAGTAAAAAGTAAAAAGTACTTTATTTTAAATGTACTTTAAGTATTAAAAAGTAAAAGTACTTGCATAACAATTTATTCTCTTATGACTATTTTCTAATGATTAGTAAAACATTTAATTGTAACTCATTCAACTAATACTCCTATAATGATGTTCAGTAATGATGGGGAAAAAAATTGTTTGTCACCATTTCTGAAACAAGCTTTAGGCAATATAAACCATGCTTATCCTTACTATATGTTTTATAACTATGTTTGTCAGTAAACGAGATTAATTTATGGTGTAATTTCTGAACCTCTTGGTTTCCCATAATCTTAACTAAACGTATATTACACACGGTGTGTTTCCTATCCACGTAAAAACAAATTTTCGCGTGTAAATTGCACGATAAACACACTGCGTGCGAGACGCATTTAGTTGATGTATCTATGGCAACCAAACGTCACCGGTTGAGACAACGTGCAACGGACGGACGGTCAGATTACGTTTTTTGCAGGGGAAAAAACTGATCAGAAAATGTAATGAAAATGTAACAGAAGTTGTAGAAATGTAGTGGAGTAGAAAGTAGAATAATTTGCTGCAAAATGTAACGAAGTAAAAGTAAAAGTAGGCACTATTTATTCTACTTAAGTAAAGTAAAGATACATGAAAAATGTATACTTAAGTAAAGTAGCGAAGTATTTGTACTTCGTTACATTCCACCACTGCATTTGATTAATTCATGGTAAAAAATATCCACACACACACACACCTGTGAGTGTCAATAAAACAACTGAATTCTATATTTCTATAAGGTGCTAAACCCCTTGATAACAGCTTGTTGCTTTGTATTTGTTCACCACTTCATGTTTTCCCATCTTTTTCTCATGTGTGCATAAAACAAATATAATGGCACATAACATCATCAGATCCTGTATTTCTCAAAGCTTAAACACATATAGTGCAGTGTGTGAGTTGTGTTTTGAACAGTTTGTTAAAGGTGCAGAAGCTCTGGAGATCTTGAGTCTGCGACTGATGAAGAACTTCTCACGGCTTTTAACATCTTTCTTTTTTCCCAGAATCCTCCTCACTTTATCTCTCTACTTCCTGTCCCCTGTGAACTCAGACTCTCTCGTCTTCTGGCTCTTTCATGCCTGTTGGTCCTCAGAGCGTGCTCTCCACCTAAACTCTCTCTCTCTCGTTTGAAATGAGATCTCTGGTACTTTAACCGTCCTGCAGTAACACCCCAGCCAGAACTCAAACCATAGGGGTCCTTCGCCTTTTTACATTTCCTCTCTAATTACGCCAGTTGTGGAGGTGCATAGAGATGCTGGTGTTTTGAAAAGTTGATGTCAGAGAGAGTGAATCTATCTCTTGCTATTCTCCAGGCAGACCCAAAAGAACAACAGGAAATTTCTCTTTCGCTCCCCTGCTGTTTTCACACGTTCCGTTCATTTCCTTCAAACTCTCCGGTGAGATTCTATTAGTGCAGATTTGTTTCTCTTCTATCGTTTTTTAAAAAAAAAATACACACTGCAGTCTCAGCACATTGAAGATAAACAAATATTCATACTAGGTACGAGGTTATTTAAAAACCTTGACTTATTTTATAGAAATTAGCATGGAGCTTGCCGTGTTGCAGGGAACTACTGTACTGTAGATGGTATTTTGTTTTATTTTTGAGCATAATGTGTTTATTTTAGGGCTGTCAAACGATAAATCGCGATTAATCACATCCAAAATTATAAATATATTTAAATATAAATAAATGTATAATTATTTTACACACCCAAGCTTGTATATGAAGAGTTCAGATGCAAAAGCCTCTAAATGCCATTCTTCTTTAATGATGATTTTTTTATCAAACTTGTATATTTAAGTTCAGTAATTTCACTTAAATAACAATTAATAGGTAATTATCATTGCCATTTAAGTGAAATCACTGAACTTAAATGTACAAGTTTGATAAAAAATCATCATTAAAGAAGAAAATTTCAAATGGCATTTAGAGGCTTTTGCATCTGAACTCTTCATATATTTAAGAAATATTTTCATGTATATACTGTATATAGATTTATATATAATTTATATTACATATATTTTATAATGTTATTATTTTATATATTTTATATAAAATAATAATATTTTATATAAATATTTATATATAATTTTATATATATTTTATATATAATTTATAAAAAAGCACAGTGCACCACATATACAGTAGTATGTAAATGTTTGACAGGCCTAATTTATTTATTTAAAAAAGAAGCCTAAGTGCATGCATGTTGGTAAAGCTGGCATAGAAAAATATTGAAATACGGTAAAAACACAAGCCCTAATATTATTTGCCTCCAATATCTATTGAACTACTTGTAATTAAAATAAAATATTGGCATACAGATATAGAATCTGATATAGTGCATTACAGTTCAAATGTTTGGGGTCAGTATGACTTTTTATTATTATTTATATACCTTTATTCAGCAAGGATGCATTAACTTGATGAATTTATCAAAGTTTTCAACATTGATAATAATAATGAGCAGCAAATCAGCCCATTATGATTTCTGAAGGATCATGTGACACTGAAGACTGGAGTAATGATGCTGAAAATTCAACACATTCTCATCCCAAAAAGTCATATAACTGACGTTTTGGGACGTCTTTTGACCATACGTCAATATTCGCCTTTTTAGGGCCCCCTTAAACGTCGCTAGATGGCGATCCCGGGCCGTCATACAACTGACGCTTTACCTTTAACGTCAGTTAGTGTTTAGGGTTAGGTTTAGGTCTGGGGTAGAGTTAGGATCCCATAACCTCATCTACCGACGTTTAAGGGGGCCCTAAAAAGGCGAATATTGACGTATGGTCAAAAGACGTCCCAAAACGTCAGTTATATGACTTTTTGGGGTGAGACTGCGCAGGAAAATTCAGTAAATTACATTTTACAATATAGAAAACAGTTACATTATATTTCACGATATTACTGTTTTTACTGCATTATTGATCAAATAAACGTAGCCTGGTGAGCAGAAGAGACTCCTTTAGATTTTTTTAATAAACTCTCATGAAAAATTAATTGAAGGGCTGCATCATTGCGAGTGTGATGTGTGTAAATGTCACCTGTCCAGGTTGAGCTTGTGTGCCAGTATTCTCCAGTCGTTGCCGCGTGTGTGTGGGGCGTCCAGGCTGCTGCACAGTTTGGTCCTGATGCTGACGGGGATTCTGAACGCGCTCGGACCGGCCAACACTGTGATACTGCTGCCCGGGTCCATCAGGGATGTGTCGATGCTCTGGACGTCCTGCCAAACACACACACACACACACACACACACTCCTTCAAATAAATGAGGTGTTTAGGTGTTTCTCACAGCCAGAATCACCCTTGTCTGTAACTATCGAGGATGTAATTTACAGATGGTTTGCTTACACTGATTACAGGTTCAGTCCTGGAGTAACCTGAGATTAAAGTGTCCTGATTGAGCGCTCAGTGCTGATGATGGATCGGTCACTGAACGGGAGAACAACCTTTCGGTGATCAGACTTTATCTACGAGTTCCCTTATCCAAGCAGAGTTAGTTAAAGGAGTTAAAAAAAAACTTTTGCTGTTAATTTACTCACCCCCATGTCATCCAAGATGTCCATGTCTTTCTTTCTTCAGTCGAAAAGAAATTAAGGTTTTTGATGAAAACATTCCAGCATTTTCTCCATATAATGGACTTCAATGGGGACCAAACGGTTCAAGGTCCAAAAGAGAGTTTCAGTGAAGCTTCAAAGGGCTTTAAACGACACCAGACGATGAATAAGGGTCTTATCAAGTGAAACGACCAGTCATTTCAAAAATAAATACAAAACTTTAAGTTTTATAAGCACAAATGTGTGACTCTCCTGTTCGAACTCGTTCGAAATCTTTTTTTCAAGTCATTTCGTTAGTTTTGTTCGTTGAATGAACCAAATGATTCGAAAAAAGATTTGTTCATTTTGATGAACGAGTTCGAACAGGAGAGTCACACAGAACAGAGCAAGCGAGCATTTGTGCTTATAAAACGTACAAAATTTTAATTTATTTTTTTAAATGAGCGATCGTTTCGCTAGATAAGACCCTTATTCATCGTCTGGTTTCGTTTAAAGTCCTTTGAAGCTGCACTGAAACTCTCATTTGGATCTTGAACCGTTTGGTTCTCATTGAAGTCCATTATATGGAGAAAAATCCTGGAATGTTTTCATCAAAAACCTTCATTTCTTTTCGACTGAAGAAAGAAAGACATGGACATCTTGGATAACATGGGGTGAGTAAATTATCAGCAAAAGTTTTTTTTTAAAAGTGAACTACTCCTTTAACTTATTTCTGAAGCTGGAAATCTGAACTATTGTACCTTGGTTCTAGTATGAGACTTGGACTCTTAGGATATGAACCAGTAAGCAACGACCCAGAACATCATAGATGAAATATAAGCAGGGCTTGACATTAATACCCACCAAATGTGTATCAGCACGTAGTCACTCACTCATACTAGCCACTTTGGCAGCTGGCATCTTATATAATAATTGAGGTCTTTTAAACAAAGGCATATGAAATAATAAACTAGATGCAATGTAGTCTTGTCAAAAATGTGATTTTTCGATGCATACCGATACTGAAATATAAGAAAAGCTTCAAAACAAATTTTCTGCAGAATAGATTAACTACACCAGCTTCTCTCTCTCTCTCTCTCTCTCTCTCTCCCCGACAGTGAGTAACACAAACCCGCCTCTCCTCACTCACTCATTTCATTTGCTCCGAATTAATATTATTGGTGTTGCAGGGCTTGAATTTCGGCGTGGGTTTGTGTGTATTACGCATAATTTTACTTATTCCCGCAGATTTTGCATTCACACCCAAAGTGCAGCACATAAAGCCACATTTCAGTACTAAATTAAGCTTTTTTTTTCACAGCTTATTGCACTTAAACGGTCAAATAGACATAAACTAATATCAAAATGTGAGATATTCATGTAAACACAGTCAGTTATGTTTTAAGTGAACGTAAACAGAAAGAAAATGCATGTGTAACAGTTTAATGGATCCGTGTATTAGAACTAATATACTGCCACATTATAGATAATATTAAAATATGTATATGGCAGGTTTTCCCTATGGTATCGATGCCAAAATTGCCGCTACACTGTAAAAAAATATTGTTGGTTTAACTTAAAAAAGTAAGTAACCTGGTTGCCTTAAAATTTTAAGTTGATTGAACCGGAAAAAGTGAGTCAATACAATCAGAAACTCAAAATAATAAGTTATCTCAACTAAATAAATTATTATAAAGTTGATTTGACAAAAGAAAATATGTTGTGATAACAAATCTTGAAAATATTTTTTTACAGTGTAGTAGCTTTGGAAAACCACTAGCCATTAGCCGCGAAAAAGTTCATGTCAAGCCCTGAATATAAGTATTCTTATAGATACAGTCGGTTGGTCTGGGAACGCCCCCGGGAACGCCCCGTCACGTGGTGTGAATTTAGCCCGTGGGGGAAAACATTGCCTTGGCGCTCATTGAAATACATGGGACAATCATGCCGAAGAGTTGCGGGTCGTTTTCTGTACCACAAATAAACAAACAAATTATAAATTGAAGTTCTACAGCCTTTCTTACATACATACAGAACCGGATAGGAGGACAAAATGGCAAAATTAATCATATCTTATTAGATTACTGTGTGAGTAGAGGTCCGTGTGATATAGTAGTAGATGTTTAACTCGTATTAGGCAGTGGGCCAGATTTGTCTGACGTTACATCCCTTACGAAAAAGAACTATAGTAATCCTATGGCTATTAGTATTCTATAGTAGTGTATAATACTTCTGTGATGTTCATTAATACCTATACTTCTAGGCTATGTCCCAAAATACTATAGTATTCCTATAGGATTAACGTTACTACTATAATATTTTGTCCTAAATACTACAAGATTCCTTTAGTTGTTTTTCATAAGGGATGTTATTAGCGTTATCAGCTGAAGGTTATCAGACTGCAGTCTGTGAGAATTCGGATAACTGTCAGCAAAGTCCCTCTGCAACTTCGTAGCGACTACTAATGATCACCGTTTTACAAAAGGATTAATAGTTTGGAGTGAAGCATACGTACAATTGGTAAGTGACATGGTTTTATGGACTTATAGTAAAAATACGCAAGTTGATTGAGTTACAGGCTTGTGTTGCGGTAGCTTCCGCGATGTCTTACCTGAAGATTCAACCAGATATAATAGTCTGGAAACGACACCTCGGCCATTTGTTGGGTCATTGACCCAGTTTTTTAATTAAATAAGGGCAATCATAACCTATTACAGTTAATTTTGCAATGTACCGTTGCCGGTCGGCAGGCATAAATGACTCGCAATATGACATTTTTGTCATTCAAATACATAGGATGGTCGCGCTGCTTTCCCCACACCGACCACGCCCCCAAACTATGACGCGGTTGCCGACTGTATCTATAATCTGAAGTGTGCATTTAAAATGCAGTTATAAT